>JAVSBV010145943.1:0-15778 GCA_033117975.1 Parotocinclus spilosoma | reverse complement strand
AAAAACCAGGTAGTCAATCAAATCTTGTCTTACCTGATCAGAAGTATCACGTCGGGGTCACCAAGCTGTTAGATTCCATCCCATGTTCGCCTATTATCGACCTCGTCTAAGTGTGCAATCTCAAGTGCCAAGGGAAAGCGTCCGATCGGAGGAACCTTAACCAACAACCACACGAGAACAGGTCATATGTTTATTGGTCAAAGCAAAAAGAACGCTCTTTGCACATTCTCTTAAATAGCTAGGTTAGGGTGTGCCTAAACAGAATTGGACGGATACCAAGACAAAGGCAGGAAACAAAGTGCATACATTATATAAACCTGGGGAAGGGGTTACAAAGGAATATCTGTATGTTTGCATAGATAAGATAAGATACTAGTTTTAGCTGAGTCAGGAATAGTCACAGAATGTGCATGTGTGTTACGTTTGCATAGACATTGTATTCCAGAACAATAAGTCAATATCAGCAAAATACATTCAGTCACACAAATGTGCAAACAAAGTAAATACAAATCTCACATTCCTCCAACACTGGATCCACACCAGTTTGAAAACCACTAGAGATCGACTGACGACACCATTTCCTTGGTGGGCTAGTGTTGCTTCAGGAACATGTCCTCAGAACCAAGAAATCCCAGAAGCTAGTGTTAACGCTAGTGTTAACCAACCCTGTCTACAAATGCTTCTGTTTTTACTAACTATGCTTAAAGTCTCACATTTCAAACTTTCTGGTATGTCTGTTTTTCAGGGTTTGAATTCTGGTTTTGATCTTTCTGTGCCGCGGCTTATTATTTTTCCCCGGTCCCTTAGTGTTTTATTACCGTTTTTTCCCCTGCGACGGGGCTTGTTTTTATTTACCGCGGCGATCTATTGATTAGTTTTTTTCGGCGACGCACCTGTGTTCAATTTTGTTTACCCTTTGTTTTAGATTACCCTTTTGATTATTTAAGCCCAGTGATAACGTTCATGTACGCCGGCTCATTGTTGCATCTGCGTTTTATGTCAGTTTTTTCCCTTTCCATTGTGTGCGCTTTTGTTTTAGTTTTAGTATGTGAGGACCCTCAATGCCTGAACCAGATCCTTTTTGTCCCTTCACTTTGTTCTTGGGCCTATACCTTTTTAATTTATCCTAAGCACCTAGGGTTGCTTGATCTGCTTAAGTTTATGTTACTTATAATCCACATCAAAATTGTTTGCCTGTGAAGAGCACTTGTTTGTTTCACATTATACTATATTAAAAAAACAACAATTTAAATACAATTAAAAAATATTCATTGTTGAAATAGTGAGTAACTAAGAGCAACTTTTTGGCCATACACATATACTGTATATACCTCTTTGACACAAGACTAGCGCTTGCCTAATCCTAAATTAAACTAAATTATTATTCAGCAAACTACAATACAATACAATATGAAACATTATACAGAAATAAACATTTAAATAGAAATATGCAGATTTATTTTCCGACCCTCCATTCAATGTTGTTCATTATCGCAGGACAATACAGTGTCCTGTATATGACATTAGTCTATCCTAAATAGGGGCTGTTCTTGCCCTCTCACAGGCACATGCAATTGTTTATGCAAATGATACCGGAACAGGATTGGTAAGGAATGAAACCCAGTTCCCTGGGGTTTGGGGCTACCATAATAAAGCATTGCATTAGATTCATAGACCAGAAATCCTGGATCACATAATCTCTGACAACTGCTGCTAAACCTTTTTTTTGTATCTGCTTGTCTGGATCTAAATACATATAATTATTATAATTCATATGTACAGTGTTCTTTACCTTCTAATAAATTCTTTTTTACAACAGTGCAAAAAGGAGAGTGCCTTTATTTAAAAAACAATTACACAATAAGAAATAAATATTTTGAATGAAATCATGTGTGCCACAATTATTTAATTGGATGCTCTGAAACATTTTTATTCTTGCTACAAGTTAACAAAGAACCATCATCATGTTTACCATTATATTTATGTACCTATGGCTGTGTGTGGGTGTGTAAATGTTTTAGTAATGTTCTGAGCAAGACATAGCTTGTGCCCAGAAAGTAATTCTGATAACCTGTCTCACTATAAGGATGCTCTTTTCACAGCAAAACCTCTATTCTGCAAACTTAAATATTGTAGATGACACAAGATCTGCATTGTTGGCAGTTGGAATTTTCTTGGTGAGATAAACAAGGACATCCATTGAAAAAATGTTGCTTGGATGGCAGCATATGTTGCTCTGAAATCCTGTATGTAATGCTGCCTTTACAGATGTGCAAGTTACCCATGCCATGGGCACTAACACACCCCCATATCATTGGAAATGCTGGCTTTTGAACTTTGCGCTGATAAAAATCTGAATGGTCCCCCTAACCCCTATGGCCTGGAGGACACCATATCCATGATTTACAAAAACAATTTGAAATGTGGACTCGTCAGACAACAAAACATTTTTCCACCTTGCCTAATTCCATGTCATATGAGCTTGGGCCCAGAGAAGCTGGCGGCAGATATGGGTGTTAGAATGGGGCTTTTGCTTTGTTTTAACTCGCACTTGAAGGTGTAGCGACAAACGGTGTTCACTGACAACGGTTTTCTTAAGTCTTCCTAATGTGGTAATATCCGTTACAGAATTGTGTCAGTGTTTAATACAGTGCTGCCCAAGGGATCAAAGGTCACAGGTATTCAATGTTGGTTTTTGTCCTTGCTGGTTACTGCTTTTTTCCAGATTTCCTGACTGTGGACTGTTCCTTACAATTGCACAATGAAAAGCATTTTTAAACTGTTTAAACTGTAAGACTTCTTGCTAATGATAGATTTCCTTGTTTGTCAAGGACTGAGCATTTCAGGGATGCTCCCTTTATACCCAATTATGATACTCACATTTGGAATGTTCAAAACAGATTCTTTGTAAGAATTCCTCAGCTTTCCCAGGCTTTTGTTGCCCCTATCCCAAGACATTTGAAATGTGTTGCAGAGATCACATTTTAAATGAGTGAATATTTGCAAAAACAAATAAAGTTTATCCATTTGAACATTAAATATTTTGTCTTTGTAGTGTATTCAATTGAATATAAGTTGAAAATCACTTGCAAATCATGTATTCTAATCATTCGGTATTTATTAATGCCCTTCATTGCAATTGGGATTATAGTTTGATTGAGCCTAAGACATGAAGAGAGTGCTCTTAATTTCTCTGGAAAACACTTGGATTCAGTCAATTATTGTGTTTATTTACGCTGGAAGATGATGTAGATAATAAGGATTAGTAAAAATATAGTAAAGCTCGACGTGAGACTGATGGTGGCCCCCAGTTTGCGGATAAATCCAGCCCAGACTGCAGATGTAAATTGGGGTCCTCGGTCAGAATGGATGACGTCCGGTATGTCGAAGATGGCATCCGCTATCTCAAATGCCAAGGGAAGCTTTGGGAACAGTAGAAGTGGTGCTGGTCAGAACGTGTTAAATGTCACGGTCCACCTCCCACTAGATGGTTAGGAAGTAACACAAAGGTGGTAGGATGGGTTCCTCAGTAAAAATTGGTTCGACTTCATCCCCATGTTGGCAGGAGATTGCGTCTGCCTTGACATTCTGGTGACCCAGCTGGTATGTGATGTTGAGATGGCTGAAGAATAGGATCAGCATGCCTCACGGGTGTTGAGTTGGCTTTGAGATTGCGGTACAGGCGAGGACCGGGTGTTGGGTCCTCTCGGTCCTCTTTGAGAATTTAATACAATTTGGAATATGGCTGTAACGTAACAAATTGTGGAAAAAGTGAAGCAATGTGAATACTTTCTGGATACACTGTACTACTGTGCTCTGAGGCCAACAGTGTTGGGGGAACCCAGGTGCACTGTACGAAACCGACATTGTTTTAAACACAGATTAACTGGACTCTTTTCCTCTCAGACTGTTAAGTGAATGTGTGGTCTATATTTCTGTGTGTATATATTGGATGGTCACACACAAACTATATCTATATATGTATAACTATCTATTTGGAAGACACTCATTATGTGTACGACCTCAAATCAGAAAAAGCTGTGATAGAATGGAAAATGCAAATATAAACCTAATTAAAATAAAATAAAATGCAGTACTCCTTACATGTAATCTGACCTTTATGTCATTGCAGACAGTATGAACCCCAGGATATGTAATGATTAATATGATGATGTAATGATCTGATCACATTAATTTAATTTCTTAATAAACATCCATTCCTGCAGCACATTCCAAAATGTACTTTGTGCATGCTGCCATCACAGAGCTGAAATGACTTGTCAATGTCTGACTCAACCCTAAACCATGAAATACAATGGCTTTTGGACTTGTTGCTGATAATAGTCTGTATGGTCCTTTTAGTCTTTGGTGTAGAGCACACAGCCATCATTCCTTCCAGAAATTATTTGGAATACAGATTTGTCTGACCACAATATACAACCACACCAGTCAATCAAACATTAAATTAAGAATATGTGTACAATACTTGTTCTTTCACATGATCAAAGCAGATTATACTGATGGGGCATATAGTTAATGATCCGTAAATAGCTCTGTAAATTCTTTAAAATTTTCAATTTTATCTTTCAAACAATAAGAACTCTGTTCCAATTGCATTGTTTACTCAGAATTATAATACACAAATTAAATGTTGGTGGTCTTTCTTGGTTCTAATTCAGCTAACACATTTCTTTGCAAAATAGGATATTATGCACATCTGCTTAACAGACATACAGTCCATTATCCCATTATAACATCATCAGTTCCAGAAAACATGAATGATTGATCCAGTACACGTTTACAACGGTGACATCTGGAGGATATGAAAGGCATGTACATTCTGCTTAATCAGACTTGAGTAAGGTACATCGAGTGCATAAATATGTAGCTCTGTTCAATTATCTTATTGCAAGACAGTGAAGTAAATACATTCTGACACAAAGAATCTCAATGTTTATTACCTAGACTACATTCCAAATCTTTTTGTCACACATTCTGAAGTGATGTTAGGGACGAAATATGATTTTCCATTAACTAATTATGAATTTAAAAAAAGTTTTCCTTTCAATGGTGTAAAAATTTCCAAATATATTAATACATATCTTGCTGCAGAGTGCCTGCTAAATACACTTATTTACAATTCAAAAGATTGTATTGTAAAGATCCATTTCCTGGAGAATTTGGACACCAATGTACTTGGCAGCCCCCATTTTCTTTTAAAACCTGAATATATGCCCAGTTCCTGCTTAAGAAAGCTATATGACATAATTTTGCCACCATCATGCAAAAGAATAACTGAAAAACTATCATCTGATGACGTGAGGTGGAGCTTCATGGTGGAGTTTTGCTACCATCAGTGCCAACATGACAACAACAGACAGTCCTTGCTAGCCACTCTTATCATGATCACCATTATATTAATGTACCTGTGCCTTCCATTAGGTGTGTAAAGACATTCTGTTATTACATTCTGTGTTGAATTAGACATGTGTTGAATTAGACATGTGTAGTTTGTGATCAGAACGTAATGTTAAACGTAAATTTGTAAGTTATTTAAAACTGTGTTCTGCTTTCTATTCCAGGTGATTGTGTGGCAGGACCAATAGAACCAGAATATACAAGTATAGCTGAAGTTAAAGGAAATAATGCTTCTCTGTCCTGCAGCTACAAACAATTTAGTGGTACGGTTGAAAATCTACAGTGGTATCGGCAATATGCAAATTCTGAACCAAAGTTCCTTCTATATATCTTTCCAAGTGGAGGTAAAAGTGATAATATCCCACCACGTTTGTCTGCTGAAGTTCTTCAAGATAAAGTGGTTCTGCACATCTCCTCTACTGCAGTATCAGACTCTGGAATATACTACTGTGCTCTGAGGGCCACAGTGTCAGGGAACCCAGGTGCACTCTACAAAAACCGACATTGTTTTGAACACAGATTAACTGGATTCTCTTGTTCTCAAACTGTTGTTATGAGAATGTGTAATCTGAGCTATCTTTCTGTGTATATATTGGATGGACTTAAACAAACTATCTATGTATGCATAACAATCTATTTGGAAGACCCTCAGTATATGTACCACCTCAAATCAGAAAAAGCTGTGCTAGAATGGAAAATGCAAGCTAAAAACAAAACAAAATGCAGTGCTCTTTACATGTATTCTGACTTTTATCTCATTGCATTTATATTTACAGTATTTAGTAGACACCCTTAACCATAGTGACTTACATCAGAAACATAATATATTCATAATAATCAGGAATTTAAACAAGAGTACACTTCTGAAAACTGTAACTGTAAAGTATGTGTCATGACAAGTGTAAAGCATGTCATTGTGTGTGTGTGTTTTTATGAGAGAGAGATAAAAAGAGAAGGTTGGAGGGGGTCAGTTGAGGTAAGGAATAAATGGGTCTTTAAACGACATTTAAAGATAGCCAGAGGCTCTTTTGAACAGACATTGTTCGAACATTGAGAGGAAGTGCATTCCACCACTTAGCAGCCAAAACACAGAAAAGGGTCTAGATGCATGTCTTCCTTTTCCCCGGAGGGAGAGTGGGGGGGGGGGGTAAGGGAGTGTGGGGTGCAGTGCAGTGTGTGATAAATGCTGCAAGCTAGGAGGGTGCAGGTCCATTTTTAGCTTTGTAATCAAGCATCAGAGTTTTAAATCTGATGCGAGCATCTACAGAGAGCCAGTAGAGAGAGTGGAGCAGTGGTGTAGTGTGTGTAAACTTGGAAACACAAGTCTTCCAGCTGAATTCTTGATCAGAGGTATACCTGCTAAGAGAGATTTGCAAGCAGTCCAGTCTTGAGATGACCGGGGACTGAACCAGAATCTGCATTACCTCTGTAGAAAGAAATGGACTTTCGTTAAACTAAACGATACTTGGTCGTGAGCAGTTAGCTTTAGCCTTGCTTCCTAACCCGACTCAGGCTACTATAGTACTTTTGAGCCTTTGTTTTTCCGGCTTTTTGCTGCGCCGCGTTATATCATTGTTGCCTCAACTAAATTGAGTTTTTCCTTCCTGCATACCCTAGCTCCGGTATTGGTCCAGGATCCCGCTCTCTTTCTCTCCGGCTGCAGCCTAACGACTAACCACTAGCCGCTCAGCCACAACAGATATACAGCACGCCACCACCATTCTGGTCCACGCTCTCACACACACACTTAAACCCTCTCTCACACTTTCCTCCAATTCAACTGGTTTGATAACGTTTATGGTACTTCTGAATAAATATATCATCTATCTTCTACCTAGCCAGTGTTCAGCCTGTGTCTTTTGCATATTCGGTTCCAGTTTCAATTGCCACAGGGATCCCTAGGATCCCAGTAATTTTTGGCCACTATAGAACAAGATGCTCAACCTTCACCCATTAATTTGATGGGGGATAAACAACAGGTCTGGCTAGCTCAACATGGCAAGATTTTTTAGAGTCTAATCGGCTGCTAAGCATTCAGGCTTCCAGACTTACCAATACTGTTAACCGCTTTTGTTCTGCACCCTTACAGAGTTCTAGTGTCGAGAGCCAAACAGCCACCAGCCCCAAACCGACCTCCACTTCCACTCTGAATGCCCAAACTGGGCTGCCTCCCTCTCCACATGCTGCTGGCAGACCTGTTCAGAACCCTGAACCGCCCATTACCCATCCTGCTGCGTACCACGAAGATCTCAGGCAGTGTCGGGGGTTCCTCCTTCAGTGTGGGCTTGTTTTTCTCTGCGTCCCATGGCCTTCTACCCACATGCCAGTAGGGTATATTACCTGGGCGGTCTTCCCTGTGACTTACTTGGGCTGAGGCCAAAGTGTATCAGAGGGTTTTTAAACTTGGGGGTCCACCACTAAGCTCCTACAACCCATAACACCCAGGTTTGTCCCCCTCGAGGCGTTTCTAAGCTACCTCCCACCGCTGTTTTCAGACCTTGGTGTTGAGGTGGCGGTTTCCTCCATAGCCCACCACATGCGCTGCTGCCAAAGGACATGGAGGAGGACCAGAGCTGTGCTCCTCAAGGCCGTACTGCGGCCCAGCTTTCTGCTAATTGTCAACGACAACTGGAGCCATCATACACTCCAGGGCAGGCTGTCTGGCTCTCGACACAGAACCAAGAAACTTGCACCTCGCTTCATCTGTCCCGTCACCATTGAAAAGGTAATCAACCCCACTTCTGTTTGAGTTCACCTCCCACGATACATGCATATCCACCTCACATTTCATACCTCGCAGCTTAGACCGGTCTCTTCCTCGGGTCTTTCGTCACACCGCATTATATCATTGTTGCCTCAACTAATGCTTGTTTTTTTTTCTGTGTGCATACCGTAGCTTAGGATTGGTCTAGTATCCTGCTCTCTCTCTCTCCGGCTGCAGCCTAATGGAGACCGCTAGTCATTCAGCCACAACAGATACACAGCACGCCACCGCCACACTGGTCTCTCACACATCTCACAGGCACCCTTGGATTCGACCTTAGACAAAATTACACTTCTAAATAAATATATAATCTAGTACCTAGTCGGTGTTCAGCCTGTTTTTTTTGCATATTGGGTTTCAGTTTCAACTGCCACAGGGATCCCTAGAAGCCCCGTAGCAGAAGAAAAGGACAGTTGGCTGTCCATAATCACTCCCAAGTTGTGTGCCATGTCAATTGAGAGGACAAGGTCCTAGTGGGCACAAGAGTCACTTGAAAAGAATAGCACTTCTGTCTTGCCAGGATTTAGCATAAGGTCAAATAAAGATTGCAGACAGTATGAACCCCAGGATATGTAATGATTGAGGCACGTCAAGACCCTGCTGCCTCCTTCATTAGATCCTCTGCAGTCTGCGTACTGTCCCAAATGCTCAACAGACAATGCCATATCCACAACCCTTCACCTAGCACTCACACACCTGGACACTAAAGACACTTGTTTGAATGATTTTCATAGACTTTAGTTCAGCATTTAACACAACCATTCCTTAGCACCTGATCAGAAAGCTGAACCTACTGGGCCTGAACACTTCTCTCTGTAACTGGATCCTGGACTTCTTGACTTGGAGACCTGAGTACACCTTGGTGACTCACAACTGTTAACAATGCACAGCTCAAACCACATCATCAAGTTTGCAGATGACATGACTGCAGTGGGTCTCATCAGCAAAAACAATGAGTTAGCATACACAGAGGAAGTTCAACTTGACATGGTGGAAATGGTTGTTGACTTCAGAAAGACAAGGCGAGATAACTCTCCACTAAACATTAACGGCTCAGCTGTGGAGACTGTCAAGAGCACCAAGTTTCTTGGAGTTCACCTGGCAGAGGATCACACCTGGACCCTCAACACCAGCACAATAACCAAGAAAGAACAGCAGCGTCTCTACTTCCTGCGAAGACTGAGGAAAGCACATCTTCCACCTCCCATCCTTAACACTTCCTTCAGAGGAACCATCGACACGGTGCATCCACAAAGTAACCAGAATTGTAGATAACCAGACATATCCCTCACACAAACATTTCACTCTTCTACCATCTAGGAAAAGGTACTGTAGAGTCCAGGACCTCACAACCAGACTGTGCAAGGCAAGGCAAGTTTATTTGTATAACACTATTCATGCACGAGGCAATTCAAAGTGCATTGCAGAATTAAAAAATGATAATAATAGAACAAAATTTAAAAATGAAATTAAAACAGTTAAAAGTACAATTAAAACACAGCCAAAAACATTAAACAGGAAACAGTTTAAAATATTAAAAGACAGAATGCAAATAAAATCAGGTCTCATATGCACAGCTAAACAGAAGAGTTTTTAACCTGAACTAAAACGTTGTTAAAGTAGCCAGTCTAGGGAGACTATTCCAGATCATAGCTCCATAAAACTGGAACGCTGCCTCACCATGTTTAGTCCTGACTTTGGGCACCAGCAGAAAGCCTCTGCCTGATGTTCTTAGTTGGTCCATATGGGACCAACATGTCAGAGATGTACTTTGGTGTTAGGCCAATAGTAGCCGAGGTGACTCTGAGGCACATGATGGTGAATCCTTTTGCCGCTCTGACACTTGTAACTCCTTAAAACTGTGGTGGAAAATTGATGGTTTACTGGGAAAATTCGGGACTCTCTCCTTTATAATAAAGCACCAACAGGCTTGTCAAGTAAATATATAGATACCTCTTAAGGCACATCTTTACTACCTAAGGGTCACACAGCATCCTTAACCTTTATCTCCCACTCAGAGTTGGGGAACTAGACCACAGATGCACTTAAAATTCCACACTTACCTTATGCAAGACGTTTCTGAACATTATAGATCAGTATTCTCCTAGAGTTACATAAAGTTTAAACATACAAACATGTACATGTGTGTGCTGGTTAATTAAACAGACTATACTGAAACAAACCCAACAAAAACCTCTAGCCACTAACTGTGCTTTAGGAACTAATCTATTGTCTGTACCCTAAAGAGTACACACCCATCTAGTATAGATGCATTTTTGACGTTCATCACTAACCTCTTTGTACACATCATTAATCTCTCCAATTCTTTATTTCTTGTTGTTTGGCAAGTTCAAATGCTAGATCTTTTGTTACCCTTACATGTTCTCTAGTGTCTGTGGTATTAGCATCAGTATCTGCAGGTTCCATCTGAAGAGTCTCTAACTTTGACATGAATCTGTACGTCCTGCAACACTGATAGGCTCATTGAACTGTATTTTATACCAGGTTTTGTATTTACCTGTAGCTTCACTCGCACACCCTAAGACCTTTGCTGTTTGCAAACATCCACTTCTGCAGCGACTCTATCTCTGTATTTCAAAACTTGTCCTGTTTTCAGATGGACATCAGTTCCCTGGTCTGTACCACTGTGTGTGAGTCTATGCTTTTATTCTCAACCCCAGGATTGTTCCTGTGTGCTCAGTTTGCATCAAATATTTCTGCGCTTCGCTTACAGTTTTAGTGTCCTTTATGTTGTTGTCAGTGCCTCCCATCTTCTGTCTGTGAACAATGTTTGTGTCTATGAGGACAATTAATATGAGCCACCAGAAGAAGAATGGTATCACACAAACATCACATAACTGCATTACATCAAGCAATAAAACAGCAGCAGATCTAAGGAAACCTAAAAAAAAATGATTGTAATGCATGGGTAGAATTTAACGCAAGAGAAGCTATGTGTAATATACACTAAAAAGACACCAAAAGTAAATTTTGCACCACTACCATTTAAGCTTAGTGAGCGTGATTTGAGTAATCTAACCAAAACATACACATTTTATTGTATGATGATGGCAGAAAAAGGGAGTAGTATTGCTACGAAAAGTCAACCTAGGTATATTTAATGATGATGACTCAGGTGAAAATAATCATAGAATAACTGAGAGAATATACAGCAGACCCAAGTGTCTATATATAAACATGGAATAGAACAACTGAGAGGAATCCCGAATAGATACAAGGCTACAAACGAAATTGCAGCAGGATTTGCATTAATTATCCCCCAGGTCCAGATATCCTAGAATGTTAAGTGGATCAATAACTTATACTGTACTTACTCATTTTTGAAATAATTCTGGTTTATTAATTATACAAATAAGGCAATGCGAGCATAAGGAGAACAATTAGATGCAACAAGTGTTAGTGATCACGCCGCGTCGTTTTTGTTTTTTTGTCTTTTTGTCGTGGACCGTTATTTCTCCCTCTTCCCTTAGCATCTTTTGTTTTCGCTTTTTTCAGGCGTTTGGTTTTCGCGGCGATCTCTTGGTTCTTTCTCCCTCTTACCACCATGCCTCCTTGTTTTCCACACCTCTTTTCATCTCGCCTCATAAAAAATCCGATTATTTAAACCCAGCGTTTTCGTTTCCTTTTGTCGGTCCAAATCCCAGTACTGTAACCACTACGCCACCACAGTCCCAGTTTATTGCCTTTTCCTTTCCCCTAGTTTAGTCATGTTTAGCATCTATTATTACATGTCGTTTTTTTTCCGGCTTGGATTCTTTATGAGTCCCATTTGGGTTTAGTTGTTTTTGTGCACATTAGTTTCATTTTTTTTTGTTTCTACTCCCAGATAGCACACCATTTTGGACTCTTGGCTTTCATGCTGTCCTGACTTTCGGTTTCCATGGCATTTAGATTCCTAGTGTGTGATGAGGCAAAGATGTTGCACTATAAGCACTGTAGGTGCTTGTCGGTGAAGGGGGTGTTTATATTTTTTGTAAACAAATGTCATTAGTTTTGTAATAAATTATTAATAGTACCTCCCCCCTCCCAAACCATGGGTATGTTGATAGATCATAACTCAAAAACAGTACATTCTGAAAAAAGTATCAGAGGTCAGTACCTCATAGCAAACTTTTTATCAAAATAAAGTGAACAACTTAAAACAAGCGTAAATATCAAAAGCCAGATAATGTTGCAATTTAGGCAAAATTGAACTTAATAGCCCCCTATACAACATGGTCGACATCAACCACAGGGGGTCAGAAGAGTCCTCGTAACTTGCAGTGCCTCTTTCCAGTCCTCCGTGCATACGGGCAACCAAAAGTTCCATCGAAATTATATTGATTGTTGATAGAATCCACTGACGTCTTGAGATCCGGTGGGGTGGAGCCCATCGAGTAATTAGGAGCTTTTTTGCTGCTGTTAGAGCACAAAGTAAAATTTTCTGTTGTCGCTTCGAAATTGTAAGTAAGGAAAAATCATTTAAAATAAAAAGTGATGCGGAGCATGGAATATTAAGGCCAAATAGAATCGTGAGATCCGCTGAGATCTGCTGCCAAAATGTATAGACTTCTGCACAGTGCAAAAACTAGTGTATATACGTGTCTAGGTTCCCTGTCTAACAAAAAAATCTGTATCTCCCAAAGCTATGTCTCTCGACCAGACTACCCCCAGACCCAGCTGTTTATACGAAGCTTTAAGCAGGTAGCTGTAAATACTGAATAGACAACTTCGAGCATCGGGTGAAGCTGTAAATTAGAAGTCAGAGCCCCTTTACAAGACCGGATGGCTGATGTAAGTTGCAGATATCTAAAAAAAGAGGTGCCATGCAAATTAAATTGCTCTTTTATATCCTGAAAGGATCGTAGCCCATTTCCATCCCAAATGTCGCCTAAAGAACAGATACCTCTGCTTTCACATTGAGGGCAGTTGAATGGAGCACCCCCTATCAGCAGGTTATGGTTACGGAAAAGTGGAGAGTGCTTATGCCATTTCCTATGTGAATCTGATTGGCGAGCAATTGTTCGCCACATCATTATGAGATGTGAAACTATAGGCCCAAAATACAATTTACAGTACCTAGTTGGCACATCACAGAATATAAGATCCTGCAATTTATATGGGCCGACAAGCGCCTGCTCTATTGAACAGCACGAAGCCTGAGCCTGTGGGTTTAACCATGTTGACAAAGGTTTTAGAGTGAATGCTTGTGCATATTTATTAAAATTTGTAAACGCTAGCCCACCTTCCAATTTGCCCCTCTGCAAAGTAGAAAGCTTTACCCTGGGCTTCTGGCATTAAAAATGTATTTGGACAAAATCTGCAAGATTGTCTCCCAGTACTTACTGGGTGGGGGCAGAGGTAGCATATAAATAAAGAAATTTACTCTAGGCATAATATTCATTTTTACTACTGCAATTCTAGCATGTAGCAAGGTAGGGAGGCGTGTCTAATTAAGAGTATCAATTTAGATTTGTTTAAGTATATCAAGAAAGTTGACAGAGACAATTTTATTTAAAGAACTGCATATTTCTACCCCTAGATACCGAAAGTGGTCCACCACCAAAATGTGGGTTCATAGCTTACTAGGATCTAAATTTAAAGGTAGGAGAGAAGACTTATCCCAATTTATCCTACAGCCTGAAATGTCCCTAAAATTATCAAATAACTTGAGTAGAGGCAGGACTGAGTATGATGGATTATCCACAAATAACAAAACTTCATCTGCATACAGAGAGATATAATGCTCAGAGTCCCTCACTACAATAGGTGAACTAACCCTCAATTTGCATACTGCCTGAGCTAGGGGTTCCAGTGATAAAGTAAAAAGAAGGGGTGATAAAGGGCAACCTTGTCACGTACCCCTTTCCAAGGGAAAAGGCGATGAACATCTATTACAAGTCAGGACCATAGCAGATTGATTTGCATATAATATTTTAATCATGGAAATAAACAGAGCTCCAAAGCCAAATTGTTTCAAAGTGTACCATAAATATGGACATTCTAGTGAACCAAATGCCTTCATGGCATCAAGTGACAAAATAGCCCACTCTGCCTTAGTAGAGTCTGATGAGTAAATAATATGCTGCAGACGTCTAATGTTATCAGCTGCTGAACGGGACTTTATGAAGCCCGATTGGTTGCAGTGAATTATTAAAAGTGAATTGCCTCTCTCAACTCTAGCGGAGATATATCCTGATCCAGATAAGATCCCTGCTCGGTGGACAATTGCAGTAACTCCAGTGACCAAAAAAAGAGATATTAACGCCGAGAGAGTCTCCAGAGACATCTGATGTATACAGTTTAGAGTAGAACTTTTGAAATACATCATTAATTTGTGTTTGGTTTGTACAGAGCGACCCATCATGGGACCTTATCGATGAGATGTTAGTGAATTTCTCGTTATATCTGAGTTGTAAAGCTAAAAGGTGACTGGGCCTACTTCAGCTAAAATAATAATTCTACCTAACCCACTTAATAAGGAATTCCGCCCTTTCTTTCAAAAGTATGTTAAGTTCATTCTTGATCAAGGTTATTTGTGTTGCTGTACCCAACAGCGTTGATTGGACCATTCTAATGTTTCCAGTTGAGACTCAAGATTAGATATTTTTTGTCTGCGCCCTTCCTACCACCAAGACGCAAATGAAATAGAGTTATCTCTAATGAATCCTTTTCCGCCCCACATATAATTCTTGGATCGTCCACCAAGCCCTGATTAAAACTAAGGAATTCAGATAGTTCACTCCTAAATTGAGAGCAAAACTCTTCACCATTTAGCAAATCTGAATTGAAACGCCACCGAGGTGCACAGTCATGCCCTGGTGCCAACCTTAGCCAAGCGAATGTGCTATTGTGGTCCGAGAGGGACATTGGCCGGATATTTATAGCATCTAACACTGAGACAAGATTACTGGATACAAACAAAAGATCTATCCTAGAATATGAATTATGTCTTGCTGAATAGAAAGTATATTGCCTAGCAATTGGATTAAAATGTCTCCAAGAGTCAAACAGAGATAGCGAGCTAACCCAATGCTTAAGCTCTAAGCTCGAGGATAACTGACTCTGAGAAATATTACCACCCAAACGGTCTAATTGATTATTAATGACTGCATTCATATCTGTTCCTACCACTAACTCAAAATCCACCAAGTTATTTAAAAGTCCAACAAAAATGGCAGAATATTGGGATCTCTTGGAGTGGGAGCATATACTGAGACAAAAGTCACTTTATTATTTCTAACTATCATTGTAATATGCATCACCCTCCCTTCTCCATCCCTCCCTTGGTCCAAAATCGTAATCTGTAGGATTCTCCGTATTAAGATAAGAACTTCCTCAGTAGCATAATTCGCAAATGCATGTGCAGCAACTCTATAGAATTTATTATTACACTTAGAAACGTCTGCCTCTTTCAAAAGGGACTCCTATATAAGACCAATATCAATTTGTTTTTCGGCAAATACGTTTTTTTTTGGTCCGTGGCAACGACATTGACCTATCCAGTCGCCAGCCCGTGACGACGCGACCCCCCCTTAATTGGACAGAATGAACGATAGAGTAGGGTCCATATTTATATATAGTTTTATATATATA
>JAVSBV010145932.1:0-15779 GCA_033117975.1 Parotocinclus spilosoma | reverse complement strand
GACTGATTACAAGATTGTAGACACCTGTGATGTTAATTAGTGGACACACCTTGATTTAATATGTCCCTTTGGTCACATTATTTCTAGGGGTACCTTCATTTTTGTCCAAGCCTGTTTCATTTCTAAAAAAAAATCTATGTTGTTTAAAATCAATGTCGAATTTTCATATAATTTTTATTTATTAGCACTTTTTTCAGATTCAATTTATTTCTGTGACCATAGTGTATTTTTTTTTCATAACCGAGGGGTACCAACAATCTTGTCCATGCGTAGTCATTATACGGTATTTCTGCAAAAATATTCATAAAACAATAGTATCCGATATCTAAGATATTTGCATAGTGCTGCAAATTGTGTAATACCGGATATATTCTTTGTTTGTGCCTAAAATGGCCTACATTTTACAGGAACAGAGAAAAGGACGCATCAGAAGTACATAGTAGTCTGGGACATAGTAGTTACGATACCAATGCATTTGTATATCTGCAGTTGTGGGTGCTGTGACCATCCATAGTTAATTTAACAGGGGTCGCGCTTTGCGCATGCCCGAACACACAGACATTATCAAACTATTCAGACGAGTTGCTCAGCCTCCCTGGTGGTAAGCCGTGATCGTATAGTGGTTAGTACTCTGCGTTGTGGCCGCAGCAACCCCGGTTCGAATCCGGGTCACGGCAGGTGTTTTTAATCATTCATCATTGTAGCTTGTTGTTGTAACAATGCAAAAACACGGGATAAAAGTAAGAATTTGCAGGGCTTTCTCTTTCTCATTGCTGCTTAGTAAAATCTTTTATTATGAACTGTTGCACAAGTCTATATACATAATCTAGTATTCTCTCTCTGTCTCCCTCTGTATACGAATAGTCAATTAATATCAAGTATTGTATTACAGTTATTAACAATTATACTATTAATTTATTTTATGTATTAATTACTTAAAAATAAAATAAAAAAAATTCACGCGGTCTTTTATTTTGTACATCACTGCTTGCTAAGAGGAGAAAAACCAGTTTGAGCCAGTTCGGAAACCCACACAGCGTCCTCTGTTATCAGATTATAAAGCTACGTGTCGAGCGGTCTGGGTGATCGATAACATTAATATATTTTTGAAATATGGCTAGAATAAAAGATGAGTTTGTGAAGGAAAGTGACAGAAAGTTACAATTTAAAAGGTAAGTAAGTATTGCGCTAACTTGTTAGCTTCGTACGGTGAAGCTACGGTAGCTAGCATAGTTATGCTAGCTTTGTTTTTTTTCCGTGGCTCGTTGTTGTAGGCTATATAATCTAATGCTGTATATTAACAACAATAACAGTAATGGCGATTGATATTATTATTGTTATTATCTTCATATTCATCATGAAAATGAAGTAGGCTGCCTAAGGAGGATGAGTCTCTTTTTGAGGCTTGCTCCTCTAAAGGGTTCTTTCTCAGAACTTTTAGAGAATTTTCCCTTGCTGCTTTTGCACTATGACTTGGCGGTTTCAAAGTTGATTTGAAGCAATATCTATAAGCACTTTTGCAGTACAACATAGTCTCAAAGCAGTCTCTAAACATCGAAGACGATGGCATAACCATAGTGAGCAAGATTAGGGTGACAGTTGTAAGAAAAAGCCTAAATGAGCAAACGACATTGTAATGCAATAATTAAATTACACAGAACGTGGCTGTTCGAAACTGTTCTGTACAGAGTACTTAATACATAAAAACATAAATAAATTAGATTATTAAAATATTTTGCTCTGTTTAACTATATTCTCTTCACTTACTCAGGACTTGTGTGAATATCTGGAGAGAAGTCATGTCTTTGCAGAAATAGATTAGATTTCAAGCACCACTGTATGCTGTTAAACAGTGAAAAGGAATAGAATACTTAGGATAATGAATATAAGTCTCTGAATAGGAAGATGTGACATTGTCACTTGGGACCATTTGTCTGGTCCTCACAAAACAGCATATCAGCTCTGCTTACAATATAGGCACATGTTATATTTGTGTAATTACAGACTGTAGTCCATCTGTTGCTCTGCATGCTTTGGAATCCACCCATCACTCTTTTCTTCAGTGGTCAGGACCCCCAATGAGCAGGTGTTATTTTGATGGAGGTTAATGCTCAGAACTGTTGCGACCCAGTATGGTCCTAGTTTCTCTGAATTTGGCTATGCAAGATGGAACAGTGTTGTGTGAAATTGATGGTCTTTGTGGATGTCTGTTGTTAAGGTCTATGATGCAGCAATTCCATTTTCAGTAAGCTCTGACAAACAAAAACACTTTTGAAAGTGCAGGACGAGAACCTGCAAATGAGTACATTTATTATAAGGCTAATGAGACAGCTGTGTGTCAGTGTGTCCACAACAAAACAAAAAAGGCACGTACTTGGTAACCTCATCACTTGTGCACAACCACAAAGTCCACTGTGTGTATACGTATTGTGATGAAGCATGATGTACTAATAAGTAGCATTAGTGGCTGTTGTGCTGATATGAGTGGATTAGACGTGCAGCAGTGCTGCTACAGTGTTACCTACCAAAAATATCAAACCAACAGAGGCTGGTGGACAGCATATGTGATCTCTGTGCTGCATAGATGAGCAACTGTTTCTGACTGTACATCTACAAGGTAGATGCCTGGCAAGTTTGGCTAAAGTGGACATTGAGTAGGAGCACCGTTTAAAACCTCCGGAAGCACTGCTATGTTTGATCCACTGATATATTTTATATGGACGTAAACCATATTTTTATCTGAAGTTAATAAGCTGTATATTTTAAATAAAAATCATATACATGATTTTAGTATGTTTAATGGTTTTTTATGGGCAGCAGTGTGCTGATAAGATTCTTATGGATATGTATGAAGATTGCAATTAATTATTTTTGGTTTTTAATAGAAGTTGAAGATGCTTATTGGGGACTTTGAAGACATCAGCACCATTTGTCTCTGTCTCACTGCCCACACCCTGCAAAACTCAGTCTCAGGTCAGCCATCTCTAGTAGTTGTGGCATTTTACTGTTTCTATATTTTTTTTATTTTTACACTTTTTATACAACACCGATTCCAATTAAGTCGGGATGCTGTGTAAAACATAACCCATATTTAATTGAATACACTACACGGACAAGATATTTAATGTTCAAATGGATAAACTTTATTGTTTTTTGCAAATATTCACTAATTTTGATGCCTGCAAAACCTGTTTGGAATATTCCACAGGTGAACAAGTTAATTGGAAACAGGTGAGTCTCATGATTGGGTATAAAGAGAGCATCCCCAAATGGCTCAGCTGTTTACAAGCAAGAATGGGGTGAGGTTGACTACTTTGTGAACAACTGCATGCGCAAATAGTCCCAACCGTTTAAGAACAATGTTTCTTAACGTGTAATTGCAAGTAATTTAGGGATTTCATTTTTCACATTCCATAATATCATCTAAAGATTGTGGAGAATCTTTTTCCAGAATCTGGAGAATTTTGCGTAAGTAAGCGGCAAGGCGGAAAACCAACACTGAATGAGCGTGACCTGACATTTACATTTATGTCATTTAGCAGACGCCCTTATCCAGAGTGGCTTACAATTCCTACAGTCTTACATTTCAAGCAATTGTGGCTTAAGGGCCTTGCAGGGACCCATTTGTGGTAGCTTAACAGAGTCCACCAGTACCTTAACCACTAGGCCACAAAACCTTCAATCCCAACCTTCAAACTCCAACTGACATCATTCTGTAATGCATGTTACCACAAGGGCTCATGAACACTTCAGTAAATCATTGTCAGTAAACAAAGTTTTGTCTCTCCATTTACAAGTGCAAGTTAAACCTGCAAAGTGAAAACAATATATCAAAAACAACCAGAATCACTGCTGCTCTGGCTCCCCTGGGCCTGAGCTCATCTGAGTTGGACTGATGCAAAAAAGTGTCCTGTGGTCTGACAAGTTCACATTTCAAATTGTTTTTGGAAATCTTGGACGCCGTCTCCTCTTGGCCAAAGAGGAAAAAACTATCCGGACTGTTATCCACGCAAAGTTCAAAATCCAGCATCTCTGACAATAGATGGGTATGTTAGTGCCCATGGCATGGGTAACTTGCTGTTAGAGCACCATTAATGCTGAAAGGAACATACAGGTTGGAGCAACATATGCTTCCAACCAAGCAACGACTTTTTCGGGGACGTCCCTGCTTATTTCAGCAAGAAAATGACAAGCCACATTCTGCACGTCTTACAACAACATGGCTTCGTAGTAAAAGAGTGTAGGTCCTAGACTGACCTGCTCCAGACCGGTCTCACATTGAAATTGTGTGGCGCATTATGAAGCACAAAATACGACAACGGGGACCCAAGGCTGTTGACAGACTTGCTGGGGTCCAGGGATTCACATCAGATTCAGTTAGTATCAGAAGTGTAAAATTCCCGCTGCTGTGCGCCATCCGGCTACAGTCAATGCAGGGTCAGACCATTTTTCTGTGGGACTCGTAGGGGCATACAGTTCAAGGAGAATATGATGCTGGGCAAAAACATATTTTTAGGTAATAAGTTGATTTTAAGTGAAAAATGTTATATTAATGAAACGATTCAAAATTATATTAAAAATAATAAAATTAAAATATAAAAAATTGAAAGGGCTCATTTATGGGCCCCTCCGACCCTGAGGATGAGACAACAGAAACGGTGGGGGTTGTAATTAAGGTTGTAATTTAAATAGGGTTATTACTTTAAATGTGCAATGTGTAACTTAAATTATTTCAACAATCTTAGTAATTTGAATAAACTTGGGTGCATTTAGTAATGCACTTAAATAATTAGGACACTTATGTCCTGAATTCTGTAAATCAAAATAAGTAACACTTGCCCACCTCATCAACATGCAGCTGCACCAGTCTCCTAAACATACACGTAAATGGCCGAGACGTAATGCTGACGTATTTGTCATATTTATAGAATGTTTTATTCCTCATTTCCAGAACTTTGTCTGTGCTCTCCACATTGCAGAAATAATAGGGCCCTTTATGACCCTGTCTCTTTCTTTTACAGGCTCCCTTTTGGTCCTGGCATACATATCATCCAGCTTAAGCACTGCTTACATAGGCTTCTCCATGGGTGGGAACGAAGGAGCAGGACGTGGACAGGACCGATGGAATTTCTTCGGAATTCGTCCTAGTGTGCAGAAATCCCCAACTGACCCGGGCTCAGACTCAAACTCCTTTGGTGAGAATAGTCAACCACTGTATTTGAACTCCAGACCCTACCCCATTACTTAATACTGATATTAATATCAAGTAATTAACTCTGTATAATAATTAAATTTAATTTAAATTTAATTTGGATACTACACCCCTCAAGGACACATTGTGTATAATCTCCATTGCTCTAGGCTTAGATCCTGTATCATCTTAATGTTTATTCAAGTTTTAGTTAATTTGAAGGAGAAATTAGAGTCAGGTGTTTTCAATCGATGGGATGACAGTCAGGTATGAGTTCGCAGCCCTTTTTATTTAAATAACAGGGATCTATCAACGTCTGCTCTTCACAGCACGTTTGTGGAAGTGTATCATGGCATGAACAAATGAGATTTCTGAATACCTCAGAAAAAGAGTTGTTGATGCTCATCAGGCTGGAGTTACAAAACCATCTCTTAAGAGGTTGGACTCCCCCAATATACAGTTAGACACATTGTGTAGAAGACCAATGTTACCCTCCCCAGCAGTGGTCGACCAAAAAAAGATCACTCCAAGAGAAAGGTGTGTAATAGTCGAGGTCACAAAGGACCCTAGAGTAACTTCTAAGCAACTAAAGGACTCTCTCAGGAGTCCACCATTCAGGAGAACACTCAATGGTTTACATGACAGGGTTGCAAGGAGAAAGCCACTGCTCTCCAAAAATAACATTACTACTCGTCTGCAGTTTTCTAAAGATCACGTGGACAAGCCAGAAGGCTACTGGAAGAAAGTTTTGTGGGCGGATGAGTCAAACAGAACAGAAAAGCGTTATGTTTAAAGAAAGGAAAGCACTGCATTTCTGCATAAAAACCTTATCCCATCTGTGAAACATGGTGGTGGTAGTATTATGGTTTGGGCCTGTTTTGCTTTATCTGGGCCAGGACGGCTTGCCATCAATGATGGAACAATGAATTCTAAATTATATCTGAGAATTCTATAGTAAAATGTCAGGACATCTGCCCATGAACTGATTCTAAAGAGAAAGTGTATCATGCAGCAGCATAACAACACCAAGCACACAAATGAGTTTACCAAAGAATGGTTAAAGAAGAATAAAGTTAATGTTTTGGAATGGCCAAGTCAAGGTCCTGGCCTTAATCCCATTGAAATGTTGTGAAAGGACCTGAAGCAAGCAGTTAATGTGAGAAGAACCACCAACATCCCAGAGTTGAAGCTGTTCTGTACAGAGGAAAGAGCTAAAATTCCTCCAAATGTTTAGTTGCAGTTATTGCTGGGTCACACTAGATACTGAAAGCAAAGGTTCACATTATTTTTGCCACTCACAAATATGTAATATTGAATCATTTCCCATAATAATTAAATGATCAAGTATAATCTTTTTGTCTAATTTGTTTACTTTTAGGACTTATGTTTTAGATGATATTTATGCAGAAGTATAGAAAATTCAAAAGGCTTCACAAACTTGGGAAATTTAACTGACAGTATGGGCAATGGGTGTAGTAGAAGGTGCAAATAAAGTGATTAAGCAGTGTATATAGCAGAGTTTGGTGTCTTTAAGGCAGTTTATTACAGTTAGAAGTTGTTGTTTTTGATGAGTTGTTAATTCATCATATATTAATCAATCATGATTCATTAGTAATATATTGTTAATTATATTATGACTATTATATACTGCTCACAAAAAATGAGAGGATATTTCAAACTGAATTCTCAAATAATAGTTTGCAGTGCATTTAGAAAAAATGTGTTGATATATATAGTTAAAACAGTTTTCCACCTAATTAAGTTAATTAAAATTTTTTTCTAATAATTTCAGGGGGTTTTACTTTGCAGTCTTATTTTGGGGTTCAGAGGTCCACTACACTAGACGGCATCAAGACCCAAGAAAATCTCACAGTCGAAAACCCAGCCACCATCATGTCTCCCAAGGTGGAGGTAATGGATGGGGCGGAGAAAAAAACAACTCAGCACAAACTCAAACATCGTGACATGAACATTCTCACCCCGTCTGGCTTCTGACAACCGCATCCATGATCTCCTTCTCTCGGGTCACTTTCCACACTTTCCACAAATTCCACACATGTACTGAACACAAACTCACACAGGCAAATTTCTTTCTATGGTTCCTCCTTATTTTCTTGCTTAAAACATTGTTTGCTCAAGTTAGAAACTTTACAGTTTCATGCAGCATTTAATTTACATTCACATCTGTATTAAAATGAATCATCAGCTTTTTTAGAACCTATATTTCTGTATCAATCACAAGATAGAAAATTATATATCGTCATTCTGTTAGTTTGACATTTTCAAGCCTCTGAAGCAACATCTGAAACATCTGCCATATCTGAATATGATTAACTTTATAGTGTAGCTTAGGACAGAGCACACAGAACAGGGTATTCTAATGGTGCATAAGAAATCTGTTCTTAATCTTTAATATTATGTATCTCAACAAATTTAAAATACCTGATTTATAAGATTATCCAATGTAGGTTTAAATAGTGGCACCTATTAAAGCTATATGTATTTAGCTGTTCCTCTCAAAAAGGTTCACTGGAATTTGCGCATCATTGACATCATCATCTTGGTGAAAAAAAGAGCAATTCCTTGCTTTTTCTTCATGCAGTTTTATTCCTAAATTCATTTGGCCACTATGCTAGTCCTAGTTTTCTTTTTAATACCAGCACTCTCATCACCCATGCTGATTGTGTGAATGTGCTACTGGAACAGTTGTTCCACCTGTGCATTCAGATGCTTGTTTTGTGAAGTGTGAAGTTTTCTTCCTTTTTTTATCTTGACCTAAAAGTTTAAATTTGACTGCATGATATTAAGGGTGTTTGAAGCCCCCCCCCAAAGGCAATAGCACTGTACAAGATGTCTTCACATGCCTAGCAACTCTTGCACCATTTACCTATTTCTGCCCATTTGTAGTTTGTGCGCTCCCAGAATAATCTTCTAAATATTCACTGAATATTGTATGGATTAAACCCATTTGTAGCTTCTTTCTAATTCATACTTCTGAGTATCCCATCATATTTATTATGCCAAGTGCTTTTTGTAACCATGAATTTTACGTATTGTACAACATCCAATAAGTGTAACAAATAGTTGAGCGGCTTTTTGCATTCAGGATATACTAATATTTAATGTCTTGTTTTGTTTTAAGATCTGCCATGCAGCTACTTAGTTTGAGTCTAATGCCTCAAATAAAATTTTATTTGCATAAAATTGTGATGATTTCAGGTGCTTTTATTTTGTGTTCTTGCTGTTTGCTTGGGATTTATGTGGACTAGATGAGCTGAAGCTATATCCACTGATAACTTACAATCCACATTTAATCCTAATTGTTATACAAGCTTCCATAGAACAACAGGGTAATAGCAAAATATAAAACCATATATCTGTACATGATTAAATCCTTAAATTCCTTGCTATTGCACAATGAGAAACCTTGTTCTTAAACTGTTGGACTTTTTGCTCTTGCAGTTGTTCACAAAGTGGTGAGCATCACCCCAGTCTTGCTTTTTGAACGACAGCCTTTTGGGGATGCTCCCTTTATACACTGCTCAACATTACTTAAACAACACAATGTAACTCAAAGTTAATCAACCTTCTGTGAAATCAACCTGTCCAATTAAGAAGCAACACTGATTGTGAATCAATTTTACCCAATGTCATGCAAATGGAATATACAACAGGTAGAAATGAGAGGTAATTAGCAAGACAACCCCTATGAAGGACTGGTTCTGCAGGTGGTGACCACAGATCATTTCTCTGTTCTGATCCTTTCTGGCTGATGTTTTGGTCACTTTTGCATTTTGTCAGTGCTCTCACTCCTAGAGGTACCATGAGGTGGAATCTACAGCTCACACAAGTTGCTCAGGTAGTGCAGCTCATCCAGGATGGCACATCAATGCGAGCTGTGGCAAGAATGTTTGCTGTGTCTGTTAGCATAGTGTTCAGAGCATGGATAAGATTCCAGGAGACAGGCCAGTATACCAGGAGACGTGGAGGACCGCTACCTCCACCTTTGTGCAAGGAGGAACATTAGGAGCAGTGCCAGAGCCCTGTAAAATGACCACCAGCAGGCCACTGATGTCCATCTTTCTGCTCAAACTGTCAGAAACAGACTCTATGAGGGTTGTATGACGGCTCGATGTCCACAAGTGGGGCTTGTGCTCACAGCCCAACACTACAGAGTGATTGGCATTTGCCAGAAAGCACCAAGATTGTCAAATTCACCATTGCCGGCCGGTGCCATTCACGGATGAAAGCAGTTTCACAATGAGCATGTGACAGACGTGACAGAGTCTGGAGACACTGTGGAGAACATTCTGGTACCGGCAACCTCCTCCAGCATGATCGGTTTGACAGTGGGTCAGTAATGGTGTGGGGAGGCATTTCTTTGGAGGGCTGCACAGCCCGCCATGTCCTAGCCAGAGGCACCCTGACTGCCATTAGGTACCGAGATGAGATCCTCAGACCTATTGTGAGACCATATGCTGGTGCAGTGGGGCCTGGGTTTCTTCTGATGCCTGACTCATGTTGCTGAAGTGTGTCAGCAATTTGTGCATGATAAAGACAGTGAAGCTATGGACTGGCCTGCCCGTTCCCCAGACCTGAATCCGATTGAGCACATCCTCTGACATGTCTCGCTCTATCCACCAACGGCATGTTGCACCAGAGACATCTCCAGGAGTTGACTGATGCTTTATTCCAGGTCTGGGAGGAGATCCCTCAGGAGACCATCTGCCACCTCATCAGGAACATGCCCAGGCATTCTGGAGAGGTCATACAGGCACGTGGAGGCCACACAGAAGTTGTATCAGCCTGTAATTTGATTTTCCACTTTGATTTTGAGTATGATTCTAAATCCAGATCTCCATGGGATAATAATTTTGATTTATTAAATTAGATTCATTATTTTATGTAATTTTGTTCTAAATGCATTCCACTACGTAATAATAAAATTTTTCAACTTGATTATTGCATTCATTTAAACCTAAGATGTGTTATTTTAGTGGTCCCTTTATTTTTATGAGTAGTGTACTTAATGATGACACTCACCTGTTGATCGTTCAAATTGTGTTTTTGAGCATTCCTCAACTTTCCCAGTCTTTTGTTGCCCCTGTATCAACTCTTTTGAAACATGTTGCAGACATCAAATTCTAAATGAGAAAATATTTGCAAAAAATTAATAGTTTAACCATTTGAACAATAAATATCTTATCTTGTCAAATCATCATATTCTGGTTTTATTTATGTTTTACACAACGTCCAAACTTAATTGGGATTGTAATATATGTAATGTATACATGTATTTGGTATATACACATTCCAGTAAGAAACATCCATTGATTTTGATGGTTCTTTAGCCAAAATTAATCTTCTAAAAAATTTGAATTTATATATATTTTTCTTAAAAAAACAAGCATTATACATAAACATAAGTGTTCAGACTCTTTGCATTTAGCTCTGGGGGCCTTCCATTTCTCTTGATCATATTTTCTCTTGATCATCATTAAGATGTTTCTATACCTTGAATAGAGTCCCACTTGTGGTAAACAGTTGTTTGGACATGATTTGAAAAGATACATAGCTGTCTATATACGGTTATCATAGCAAAAGTCAAGCCACATGAAATAACTGTCTATAGAGCTCAGAGGCAGGATTGTGTAGAGGCACAGACCTGGAGAAGGCTACAAAAAATTTATATTCCCAATAGCACATTGGCCTCTATAATTCTAAAATGGGAGGAATTTGGAACAACTAAGACTTCTAAGAACTGGCCACACCACCAAAGTAATTAATCGGGGGGAGAAGGGAATTGCTAAGAGAGATGACCAAGAAGCCAATTGTTACTCTGGCTGAGCTCCAAAAAATCCTGTGTGTAAAAGAGAGAAACTAACTAAGTCCAGCACTCCACCAATCATTAGAGGGGCTAGACAGAACCCTCTTGCCAGTAAAAGATAAACGAAAGCCTGACTGGAGTTTACAATAAAAAAGAAAAAAATATAAAAATCAGATTGAACATTCTCCATACAGGTGGAGTTTCTCCCAAAGAGATGTCTAAAAACCACTCTAAATAACCAACTCAATCTAAAACACAGATCTGCCTTAAAAGGTGAAAAATGGGGGGAAAATGGGAAAAAATATTTAAAAAAGCAGAATCTGCTCTGCATTACGCATAGAATAGTTACACACAGCAATTAAATCTTTATTCTGAAGTTATACAGATAAATAAATAAATATAAGAGGTTTCCTAACTGAAAAAGTAGAAAATAGATTAGCAAAATACTGAATAATTTCTGTATGATACCTTCATTCTAACAACCATCAAAAAGAGCAGTCCATACAGCTGTGAATACTTTTTACAATCTTTACATTTATAATATAAAATGTATAATGAGAGGCTAAAGTTTGCATGTCACTGATGGCAACCAGCTGCTGAGGAAGTTGTTTTCCTTTAAATAAATCTCCAAGTTAAGTACAGAGTACTTCATCAGCAAAGTTTCTCAAAGGAATAAAAAAAATAAAATTTAAACATAGCCAAGGGAAAAGAAAACATTTCACAGTCAATGGTAACTCACAAATACCATATCTTCCAATTTGTATTATGGTTATTATTTCTAAGAAAAAGGCTTACACAGTCTTAAGATAATTCATGTTGTATATTGTACTGTACAGTATATTCTAATGATCCATTTAAAATGAATCTAAAGCAAACGCCTCTATACCTGCATAGAGCATAGGGAATAATGCTTGTCAATAGGTAATGCCAGTAACTTGGAAGTAATGTGACTAGTTGCATAGGATGCATGCTACAACAACATAGGATATACTGTTTCCTTTCTTTTAAATCAAACTACAATGTGTACGCCATTATTTTTCCTTAATGAAAACAAAGCAATCTTTACATTTATCTTATAATGGGGTAACATACCAACCAGCCTACAAAAATATCTTACAATTAGCATCTTTCAAAACCATATACCATAAATTAAAAGCATAACACCTGAAGTACCAATTCACGATTCACTGTTTTAGAAATAATCCTGTTCAGAACAATGTTTACAAACTACAATACAATCTATTAGTAGTGTACATGTAATAAAATACAGTAACACATACATTTAGTCAAACTGGAGCACAGTTTCATATTCCAAGGTGTAACCTTGCTGTATCAAATGTGTCACTGATTACAAAATAAAGGGACCTAAAATCAGTTCCATTTGTGTTTATAGGGAGATTATAAAAATGCAAACTTTTATTAGAGCAAATCAAAAATCAGTTAGCTCTTCAATAGCATTTTCATTTCAAACTCTTGACAATTTCGCCACCTGGTGCATTTCTAAAGACATTTGCAGGTTTCAGCAGCTAATGAAAAGCTTGTGTCAAATGTCCCCGCTGAAGAAAAGTTGGTATTCTGAAAGCTGTCAAATCCTTTGTGTGCCACGGTGACCTAGGCCATGTTGCTAGGCTTCAGTGTTTGTCATGCAGAGCCTACCACCCAAGAGACTGGTCGGTTGTTTCAATCCTCTGACTGCTTACTCTTGGCTGTTAGCCACTCCTCCGCTTGATTCTCTGTACCGCTCCTTCATCCTTTAAAAATAGAGCAGATTCATGCTCATTTAACTGGATTCTTGTGTCAGTTGATCATGCAAGTAAGCAAATGATAATCCTTCATTCTTTTTCAGTGATAATTTCACCTCAAGTTTGTTCCAGACATATATGTTTAAAAAATCTATTTTTTAGTCCTAAAAAATATATTTTTTCTTAAAAAAACTTGGCAAAGTGTTGTGTTTCATCTAAAATAAGTGGTCATACCAAGCATCAGTAATGTTAAATGTAATACTTGCCAAGTGGACTAAAGGTCAGAGAGAAAAGTCTCAGCTTTGGAGTTACAGTTTGATGTCAAAATTTGCCAGCCATTTACTCAAGTCACTTGATACAAGATCTTGATGTGGTGAAGTCATCAGCAGCGTTATATAGCAGCGGAAAATAATCTGTTGGCTCCTGGTACCACATTTATGTATCATAGCAGAGAGAAAGATCTTTTGAAATATTTCCATATGGACAAGGAGCTTGTATACATCAACGTCAAAGGATTTTGAGTCAATGGCAGTGCATTTCTTTGACGATCTATTTTCGTCATAGTTTTAGTCAACAAATCTTTTCTTCATGACGAAAACTAAATGATAACTAAACAAAAACTACTTACAACGATTAAAACTATGACACAATTAATTGACACTTTCGTCAATGAATAAAAGCAAGACGAAAATGTTCGGTATAGGTGACGTCCAATCAGAACTGAATTAGCTCTGTGAAAGGCAGGGACAAGTTAGAAACACATCCAATCATAACTACTTCGACATGGAGAGGCGGGATAAGCCGGGTAGCTATCCAATCAAACACACAAATTTGATCTAAACCCGGGAAGATCATTCTAGCTTTGTGAACTGTCGTTATTTCTGATTTAACTTAAGTTATCTAGACAATGTTAGCAGGGAGAAAAAGAAGAGCCGATGTATGGGCACATTTCTCATTTAAGGTCGTAGAATAATTAACCTGTGAATACTAAATTTAGATATTAATACTCTTTTGTTATATTGGTGCTTATTTTTGCACTAATGGCACTGCTGCTTTTACTATACTCAGTTAAAAAATGTATTATGTAATGTATGGAATTTGTTCTGAACAATGTATTTCTTTCTCAGGCATAGCATACCTACTCATAATCAATATTTTATTGTTCTGCTCAATATGCAAGGTCAGGTAAATAAAGGTGTTTGTTAAAACATTGGTATTTCAAACATGAATAATATTCCATAATTGGTTAATACATTTTTCATTTTGTGTAAGTGTATATAATTACTTTAATAATTCAAGGGAACTGGAGAAAAAGTGTTCAAACTTTACACCCTTTATATTTTAGTCGACTGAATTGACTGTAGATTTAGTTGACTATATTCTTATGATAATTAATCGACTAAAACTAGACTAAAACTAAAAACAATTCAGATAAGTAAATTATGACTAAAACTAAATGACATTTTAGTCACAAGACTAAGACTAAAACTAAGTCAAAATTTGCTGTCAAAATTAACACTGGTATCAAATACTTATTTTATGCAATAAAATGCTAAATAATTATTTTAAAATCATATAACATGATTTTCTGGATTTTTTTTTATATTCTGTCTCTCTCAGTTGTGGAAGTATACAGACCTCTCCATTCTTTGAAGGTGGGAAAACTTGTGTATCATATATTTACTATCCCCACTGTATCTGTCCTCACTACTCAAATACCGCTCCCAGAGCCACTGGTGAAAAATCTTCTGTAGGTGCCCAGGACCACACTGTCCACTATTATGGGAGGGCACTTTTTTAGTTATGCTGCCCCCACCTCTGGAACTCTCTCCCTCCAAATCTACACGTTTCCTCTTCACTCTCTGAATTTAACTCTTTTAATAATTCATCTTTCCTCTGCTCACTTCTTATAGATTTAGTAGTTTTGGTTGTGTTTTCTTTACTGTGCTTTTGCAAAGCGACTCTGCGCTGGGTTAAAGGTGGTATATAATTTCACTTTGACTCAGTTTATTTCTAAAGCTACTCTAACACCATGCTGTGTTGTGAAAAGTGCTATTTAAATAAATTTCAAGTTTCAACCACATACAGTGGTGTACAGCATGCAGTGAAACAAAATGTTCCTCCTAGGTGCTACATAAAACAGTAAACTTCACATTTCTCATAAATTTGATTTTACTTGAGTTGAATGTGAGTAGAGTGCAGGGGTTAAAACTTTCACCTTACAGCTATGAGGCCCTGTGCCAGACTGGTATCAATATAACGCTACTGCTGCGATCAATAGTCATGCATCGATGATGTGATGTTAAATTAACGTACTAACCTATTATGAACGTACTAAACTTATAAACTAATAAAATATTTTGGTATAATATTTTTTAACAAGGGTTAATTTATTACTGGTAGTAATTCCCTGAGGGCTATTCAACTAAGTTGTTGCTGGCTGGGATTTTTCTACCCACATTTGTTCCTTCACGTTCCTTTGCTGCTCAGTGCATCTGACAGTCAGTTACTCTGTGTTTTGTGTCTCTTTATAGCCATTTTTATTGTTAACTCTGCCTTTCTTTGGAACCTTACTTTCTTTCAATGAACACACAACTGAATGTCATGATCTGCCATGGGATGTGGGGATAAGGATGTGCCAGTTCAAAGGTAATTTTAAGTTCTGTGATAGCAGCATTAGTACAGAAAACCTGTTATACACATGGACAAAATTGTTGGCGTCCCTTGTTTAATAAAAGAAAAACCCACAACGGTCACAGAAATAACAGAAATAATGAAAGTAATAAATAATAAATAAAAATTATATGAAAATGTACAAATGGAAATCTGACACTGTATTTGAACCATGGTTTAACAGAATAATTTTAAAAAGTCAACTCATTGTCAGAAATCCTGTGTCTGTCTCTCCTCCTGTCACCTCGCCTGCCTCTCGCTCTCTTAGCCCCGCCTTCTAGCTCTGCGGTTCCTTGCTCTCGTCACCCAGGTGTGGTTGATCAGGCTTTGATTGGGTCTATCTCCT
>JAVSBV010145922.1:0-15779 GCA_033117975.1 Parotocinclus spilosoma | reverse complement strand
ATGGGTCAAAATTCCTCCAGAACGCTGTAAAAGACTCATTGCAAGTTATCGCAAACGCTTGGTTGCACTTGTGAATGCTAAGGGTGGCCCAGCCAGTTATTAGGTTTAGGGGGCAATCATATTTTTTCACACAGGCCATGTAGGTTTGGATTCTTTTTCTCCCTTAATAATAAACACCTTTATTTACAAATTGCCTTTGTTGTTTACTTGTGTTGTCTTTGACTACTATTTAAATTGGTTTGATGTTCCGAAACACTTAAGTGTAACAAACATGCGAAAAACATGAAATGACAAAGGGGGCAAACACTTTTTCACACCACTGTATACAACAAATGCCGTGGTGCAATTTAACAACATGCCTGGCACACGAGATAACAGCTTGTGCATGCTGTTTCTTTAAAAAGTTAATTAAAAAAAATTAGTCCTGGTAATCTGTTGTGTTTTCGTGCATTTTAAATGTGACCCATTCGCAATAAAATGTTGTGTTGCATCAAACAAGATCAAACGTGCAGAAAACAATGTGAATACATTTTTACAGAGTAATAAATGCACCCTTATGAAGCATGTATTGTCCGTTCGTATGGTTGTGTATGTAAAATAGGGGTCCCCTGGTCAGTACCACATGTACAAAGACCCAGCCCCAAATTGGAGCCCGGAGCCTTTGTGTTACACGTGGAAAAAATGAGCTTCGACCCTGGTAATTCCCTCACTTTATAATGTCGTGCTTTAGAAGAGAAAACCCTTTTTCTTTAGGGTCGCAGAAAAATGTCATTATTCAACATTTGATATTTTAATCAATTTGAATCCACAGCACCCACTCACCCCTTCTGCCCCAGGTTAACGACCCGGAGGCTGGACCCATACCGACTCTTGAGCCATTTAATGCCCTGCAGCTGGGGGTCAATAAGCAGGGGCCACCGTTCGCAGTTCACCAAGATGGTGGCATTCTGGGTCGACATCCTATCCCCTGGTAATCCTTCATTATTCCACTTGGCCACAGTAGCATCGTCGGTCAGCATGGAAATGGGATCGAGACCCTCTGTCATAGGAATGGGAACCTGAGGAAGAGAAATAATAAATAATAAAATGCATGAAAATGCTCACAAAAGTGAGGGGATAAATACGAAAAATGTCATGGCTGATCGGTGTGAATCTCAATCTCAAGATTCTGCATCACAGTCAAAGTTTTTTCCACACTTGATCCTGGTTTAAGGGGAAATACATGAACTTATTTAAAAACCTTGAGAAAGCACAACTAAAGGAAAGAACAGAAAGCTACGCAAACAGACCTTTTGGGTGCGCAGGTACGGCTTCCACAGGTTATACAGGAGCTCGTGTCGGTATCTCTTAGAGAAGGAGCCGGCGTAGGATATGAAGGCTGCCGTGAGGAGAACGTCGCCACACAGAGTGGCCTCCTGCTCGCGGTACTCGGCTACAGAGTGGGCCCAGCGCACATTCTCCGACTGCACCACACACAATAACAAACAGTTCAGCATAGCCAAGAACACAAAATCAGCAGCTTTAGTTACTTTCTCATTTTTATTACCACCATCAAACTGAAAAACTCGTTTCCCTGGGTTCCTCTGAATTCCACGTGCCCTGCTATTTAAATCTCTTGTTGCCAGATACTACACAGGAACCTACACATTGGGAGGCATTTGAGCCAATTGGCATTTTGATTGCAATTTTATTGGAAGGTACAAGGTTGGCCAATATGTATACACACAACTGAAATGCACTGAGGTAACACACACACACACACACACACACACCTCCAGACCCTTGACCAGGCGATTGGCCAGCTGAATGGTCTTATTTGTGCGGTTCACCTCCTCCTGACATCGCAGTTTTTCTGAGGTGGCTTTTTCGTACGCAGCAGTCAGAGCGTCCAAACTGCCGTCCAACTCCTGATCAATGCACAACATGATTCATTTTACAATTTCAACTAGCAAACAATTAAACAATTGCTATAAAGCACTAATATTACAGTTATGATTTAGGGTATGAGCGTTCTAGCGCCTCTGGGACGGGGTCTGTGATTCCCGTTACTGATGTGTAATGTAGTTTGTAAAAACTTGACAAAACCCAGAGGAAACAAAAATCAAAAAGGAGATCTTCTTAATATCTCTGTAGTTTCTCCTACACAACAATGAGTTCAGATGGAAAGACAAAGGAGACTTTAGGATGTCTCCTGCTGCTCAAATGTGTCTCATAATGTGTCGCCTCAGTAATCTCACATAGATCTCCTCTTGAGCTTTAGTACAGATCTCAGTAAAGTCTCATATTATGCTCAGATTTGCCAAAATAACACACCTTTATTAAAAATGAGTCTCAGTATGAGCTCAACCATTTCTCATTCAAAGACTAAGCCTTTTCAGTTTGAGCTATTTTGTTAGGAATATTAGTTAACTATTGTTGTCAGAGTAGAACCCATTTATCTGTTGAATAATGATTGCAGTCCCACACATACATACATACTGCATTGTAAAATATTTGCTAGTGCTTCGGGTGCTCTTTTTTAATCAAGTCTAATTCAATTGTTCAAGTTTTAGCACCAGAAAGAAAATCTGATTTTCTTTTTACTGTGCACAATTATTTCTGTTTAAGAATAAAAGGTAGAATATATCAGAGAATTGTGTTAATTGAACTGAGTGTCTTTAATCATGGTTAATCTTTAATTTCTGAAAGAATTAGTCTTTAATTTTTAAATGATTTGGCTTTTCCATTGCTTAATTCCTGTTTATCCTAAAAGAAAAAAGATGGAGTTTCTAAAGAGATTAAATCAAGACAAAAATTAGATCTCCTTTGATTTAGTATTTGTATCTCCTTTATTCTCAGAAGTATCTCATGTCTCATTGTTTTCTACTGCTATTTCTCGTAAGCAATTTTAGGAGAAACATTTGTGACAAAGTTGATCTCTAAATGCAAAGGTGAGAATCACAAAAAAAAGTCTCCTGAGACATCAAAGATTAACATTTGAGCAATAAAATTTTCCTCTGGGATGGTCTATGACAATGTTTAGGTAGCTAGCAGAAAATGGCAAGAATCCTTAGAGTATCCAGGCAGAACATTGCCCAGACCATCTAACTGTATCCTGGTGCCATCACTTTCTTAGGTAAAGGCTGCACAAGCACCTAGCCATCTTCGTGATGTAAAAACATTGGGCTCATTAGGACCAGATTATTTTTTCACATTGTTCTGCTCTATTTGCAAATTTTTGATGCCGAATAGGGCTTAGCATGGGGACTCTGACTAGTCTGTATCTATGCAGATTCATAATCATGGTTTGTCCTTCCACATACCACTGTTCTTAGGTAGTCCACTGCTAACTCCAGCACTACTCCATCCCATCTTGTTGTTTCGAAGATTCTCCAACCCAGCTGTCTGGGCCATAAAACTTCTACCTCTACCCACTCTATGCCTAAGCATTTCTATCTAATTTAACAAGACAATTATGAGAACAGACCATTTACTTAGCACCCAAGACTTTGAATAATGTTTTGGCTCATCTCTGTATATACAGACACTCATTACAAGTAATAATTGGATAATGTTCCCTGGCCTGCCCAACATTATACAATCAGCTAAAGACAGATTAAAATGGCACCCTCTAGCACAGAGTAATGATTTACCTTACACAACAACATTCTCTTAAATTTCCCATGAGCAGAGCTGGTGGCAGTGTGTGAGGAGGTGAGGTCAGGAGCAGGCATCACACAGAGGCGCCAGCATGGGACAAAATGGATATACTGCCAGCCCACAAATTAGACTACACTTTGTGATGACTGTTATTGTTCCCGGAGGAAGCAAAACAGTGTGAACAGTCCACAAATACTGTCATGTTGACTCATTAGCAGAGGAAGCTAAAAAGTGGTGGGCTTTTAAACAATTTATCAAAGTTTGGTTTTATATTTCCCTTGGTAGCAGTGAACTAATTTGCAAATGGGACCAGGTGAAATGGAGCTTCTAGAGAGGCCGAGGCAGCCGTAATAAGTCGAGTCTCATTTATCTCTTTATTCATAGAAAAACCTACTGCAGAGTAAAACAGACCATTAGGATAAAATGTTTTATATAGAAAGTTGGTATGGCAGGTGCAATGTGCAAAATAGAGAAGTGTGATATTTGTGTGGACTGTGGTAGCCTAGCGGTTAAGGCACTGGGAGGTTAAATCCCACCTCTGCCAGCTGCCACAGTTGGGCCCTTGAGCAAGGCCCTTTAACCCACAATTGCTTGAACTGTAAAACTGTATCAGTTGTAAGTCGCTATGTACGTCGGATAAGGGCGTCTGCTAAATTATGTAAATGTACCTAATTCTATATGTCATTTTAATTTAGCTAAAACTTTACTATTTTATTAAAATAATTAGTTATTCATTTTCTTATTATTCTACAAATTTCAACCAAATGCATAACACAGCTATAGATATATGAACATCATTACCTTGACCAACCAGTCTGTCAGTCGCCTCGTAGATGTTGCTGGCCACAGCACTGCAGTGGTATTTTACTGTTATTTAATGACACCCCTCTGGCTGGGCAGGTTATTATGCCCTCGAATCTATGCCAATTTAGAGTAATCAATTAACCTAACATGCATGTTTTTGGACTGTGGGAGGAAACCGGAGTACCTGGAGTAAACCCACGCAAACACAGGGAGGACATGCAGACTGCACACAGAAAGGTACTTCTTGTTGTGAGGTACCCAGCGAGCCACCATGCTATAGGAATATATAGTATATTAAATATATAGTTGTAAATGTATATACATATGCACATACACTTTCTAACATATTCTGGACTGATGATACAGTATCTGGGCATGATGTGTCTGTCCTATCTGGTGATAAAAAGTATTTTCCTTTGTGTCCCCTGATTGTTTAAGGGGCTGTCCTCCCTGCCCTGGTTTCTTCTGCAGTTCAACTGCTAAGCCAAGACGTTCACATACTTTTTCCACATACTTCTTACCTTACAAATCCCATGGTCTGCATTATTAGAATGATATTGGCATACATGTGCCTGGCTCAAGGGCATTAACGTTTGTATTCAACCACACACTCCTTTTTTCTGTTCACTTTTCATTACCAACCACTTTCTTTATATACAATTTCCTCTAACAGATAATCACATTAGCCAAATTAGGAATTATCTAAAGAGCTCAGAGATGAAAGCTTCAGCAAATAGGGGTCTATAGCCTCCTGGGGCAATTCACAAGGTCATATGAAAGCACTGACCAGTCTAGTGTTCCTCTGCTGAACCCATTAGAGACAGCTGATCATGGTCTGGAGAAGCATCCACATATGGATGAATGCCAGATTAGATAGGAAGTCATAGGCAAACCCAAGCCATCTGCTCAGGCTCTGCAGACATGAGAAAGTTTCCTCAAGTTTCTAATACTATGAGAGAGAAATAATAGGAAATACAAGCATTTCAAACTGTAGAACTTTTCATATTGTCAGTACTTTCATACTATTCAGAGGCTTAAAATATTGTGCAGAGCTTATGGGCAACTGAAAGGCAAACGTAAATGTTGAGCCACCAAAACCCTGATGTATGCAACACGTAAATGGGTGAATCTCTTGGCTATTATTTTGAAATGACCTTTTAATAGAAATAAAGAAAACAATTCAAGGAAGCGATAAGAGTTTATTACCTGTTATACCAGTCAAATCACTCCAAGACAGCCTAGTTCATTTGGCTGAGAAATAACATAGAAATAGCTATTTTTACTTGGCACAATCACAAAAGAGGCAAATTTCCTTAGCATAAACAGTTTGAATGTGGCATGGACTTTGGTAGGGTGATGAGTGCCCTAACTCATTATAGAGTGTATGACAAAGGAAAAATGTGAGAATATTATTTATTTTGAATGAAAACAAGATTTAGGGGAGCTTTCTGAACAAAAGCAATCACTTTAACATGGTGCATTAAATATCAAGAGTAATAGATTTCTACTCTGGTGTTAAATTGAAAATTGAGAAATTAAGGTTAATCATACCTTTCAGCTGGAGACTGAAATGCTATCTTGACACCATCAAACGACATGCCAGTAGCAAGATAAATATTTCAAGTAAAGTGGTTGTTGTTTTGCTTCAAATGGTTAATGAATATTTTATATAATAGTTTCTAGTTTTTGTGAAAATATGTCAGTGACTTGTGTATTGTGCTCTGTCCATACTTTGCAGAATGTATAATGTCTTGTCTGTGCCTGAGCGATGTTCACTCTTGTTAAGATATTTTGATCAGTGGAACAATTGCTTATGCTGTGACTGGCTACATATTTTTCAAAACACTACCAATAGTTCAACATGAAAAATGTTATACAGAGATACATTAACACACATATTTCTGACTACCAATCTACTTTTACTAAAAAAATAGACTCTGAATATAATGTTTGTTGTTTGTCATCTGAACAAATAGATTCAGTAATATAATATTTAATATGCTGAATCTTAATATGTCGCAAATGTGGATTTAAATGCTTTGTGATTGGCCATAAAGCAACCTGTACCCATGGTCCATTGAGTAGATACCCTTATACAGAGCAACTTACAGATTTTCAAAAGGATTCACAATCGGTGATTTTGCGGGCCAGTCCAGTGAATGTTCCTTCACACTATGGCCTATGACACACTCAAATTCAATAAATTCTTTTTGCCAATCAATAACATCACTCTAGGGATACATCATCTAGTCTGAATTTACTAGAACATTAAAACTTTCTGCGGAGTATATCATTATAAGTTAGACCGTTCACTGAAATCACTGTGTGCACGTATTGTAAAGATCTTCTGAGTGCAATGTCCTTGGATCTCCTGGTTTCTCTGTAGAACATCAGTGTACATTGTGTTTTACGGCACATTTGCTTTTAAATATCATCAGATAAAGTTAGTAAGCTTCAACACAAAAACTTTTTTTTAACACTTTCTTTTGTAGGTTTAGTATACAGACAATTACAGTATTGATATTTAATTCCATTGTTATTCTACATAGAGTAAGACTGCTTATTTCTATTTTCCTGTCAGGTTTTTAAGAAGCCATACGGTTAATTTAACTGCACCTTCACAAGAACCGACTTCCTTTAAGTAGAAAAGCGTACAGCTCTTTCTCTCATCACCCCATTCATCCTCATTAAACCTTCTAACACTTTACTTTACAAAAAGATAAGACAACAGACATAAGGGACAAGTTAGCGTCTGAACTGTTTGTTTTTTTTTAATCAGAGAGCTGAGCAGAGAGAAAATGAGCGAGATTAGAGAAATTGTACGAGACGCTGTTTAAAGTTTCTCAGTTTACCCATCTCACCAGGGACTGAATATGCAGTTATAAAGTTTCACCACTTTATACAAACTGCATTGTGTGCCTGAGTGGGAACATGGATGAGATGTAAGGCTATGTGTGATCCATATTAAATAATACAAAAAAACAAAATAAGTGTAATAAAATAAACAGTACTAATTTACAGTCGAACCATTTAGAGGTCTCATTTTATGTCCTGCATTAAGGTTGTATCTTAACTGGATATGTGAATAGATAATGTCACTAGATGATATGGCTACATTTTCCAATTGCTTTAAAGACACAGATCAGTTAAATTAGTTAAATAAGGTTATTATATATAAACTAATCTTGGGGTCGTTCTGATTGTCAAAAGGACTGGGCAGAGATATTCCAATGCATGCAATGTTTAATCATATGAACACTAAACAACAGATTTCTAAGATCAAAAGGTTGATTTGGTTGATCAGTATATATATACTGACTGTATAGAACATTTGTCCATATTATAGGACCTGACATTTTCAAATTACTAATACTCTTTTCCATGAGCTTTGGCATATTTCTATCTTTTAACCCAATACCCTTTCCAAAAATAGTCCTGATCAAGCTTCTTTAAACTGCAGAAGGGTCAGCCTGGCATCATTATGAAGATCCCAGATGCTGCTATTGCTTAACTATAAGGAATATGTAGAGGACATGTAGAGGTCGGTTGTACGGTCACCTCACAAATTGATCGCACATGGGATAGTCTATATCCTTTCTGTGTGGGGTCTGCATTTCCTCCCCATGTCCAAAGCAGTGTCCAAGTGGGGAGGTCACACAATACTTACTCTTGTAGCCTATAGAATCGTTTTTTTCCAGCTCTTTATTACTCTGTATTACTTTCAGGTTGTATGTTAATAAAGAGAGTGTAAAATAAGTAATACATTCCCAAAATAACGTTTTATCTAATCTAATGGTGGCCATTAAACACGAGTTAATGATCCTATCAGCAAAACAATCATATATGTAGAGGTCTGCAGTATGGAACTGTAGAATTACACAGTGTATTTATATGCTAAGTGGAACTAATCAAATGGAAAATGAGTGTAAAAACAAGGAGTTGTACTTAAATCGATTGGTGAGCATATACCTAAAAATCAACTATAGTAAAATAAACAAGAAATATGTTTCCACCATAAAAGCCTGAAGCATTTAGCAAACATGTAAGGTGTAAATTTGTTTTAAATTCATTCAGTAAATGGCTCATTTTATCCTACATGACCTTTCATTTCCTGTGAGAACATGTGTCTTGATTCCTTTACCAACATTGCACACCAGCTGAATGAAAATCATTTATTGGCTCGATGAGTGAAATACTGTATTACAACACAGAGAAGCCCAGACATGTGCCTAAAAATAAACCACTGAGGGGTGACCTTTACAAGTCTGTGGGAAGAGTTTAATACATTATTCTGAAGGGAAATTAGGAGAGGCTAGTGAAATCCCAGTCAGGATTATATAGCCTTGCTTAAATGGCAATGTGACATAATATCTGCTCAGTGTGCCACAAGTCCTTTATTTAAAATCTGCCTATGTCATAAGTTAATGATGTATGCTGATCACAAAAGTGAGGGGATATGTAATTAGTAATTTCCTAATTTTGTGAGCAGATATAAGGAGACTCCTCCCAGGCCTCTCCATCCTGGGATTGAACCCAGGACGGTGAGGCTGCTGTGAGGCAGCGGTCCTGTGTTTACTTCGAGTGCACTGGTTTCCTACCACATTGATTACACTAAAGTGGGGCTAGTGAGTGTGTTTGTGTGTCCTACAATGAATTGGTGCCCTCTCTAAGGTACCTGCCTTGCACCCTATGGCACCAGCAATGTGCCAGTTCTCCTGCAGCCCTGTCTAGGATTAAGCAGATAAGAAATGAAATACATGAAAAATTGTTATAAGCTACAGTGCACACGTTCAAAATTTCACACAGTGTCACTGAGGAGAAATCATCAGTTATCAGTCTGCTAGGAAATGTCTGATGGCTTGAGATAGTTATTTCCAGTGTTAAGCCAAAGGGGGGCAAACTCCTTATCAATACATGTTTTTAAATGCATTTTTGTATACACAGTTTTTTGGCTGTATTTGTTATTTGCATCTTCCCAAACTTTTATAATCACTACGCTTCAAAGTTTTGCAACCATATTGCTATAATCTGTCAGCTTTAATGACACTGAAAACACTTGGGATTCCTCCTGTGTCAACTAGATTCCTTCATTTGCTTTTACCATGATTAAAGAATTCCTAGGCACATGAAATCTATCACACACCACCATGGGTTCATACCAAGACTCACACTGTGAATAAAATGGTTATAAAGGGGGTAATAATAGAGTGTGAATGGCAATAAATTCTTGTTTATGTGGTTCATATAATGGAAAAATGGTAAAATTGGAAAAACAAGATATATAAAATAATATTATAACCACGTAGTGGTTCCCACTGGCGTCATTATACTTAATTTTTCAACCTATGCCTATTATGCACCTGGCAGATTGTCCTGACTTCAGTCTGAGAACAACTGGGAAACTGCCTACTCACACATAAGCACCTTTAACACAACAGATTGTGGTGGCCTAGCATTAAAGTATTGGACTATGCGTCAGAAGGTGCAATGTTCAAATACCACCTCTGCCAAGCTTCCACTGTTAGGTCCTTGGGCTAGACCCATAACAAACAAATTCTTAGGCTTTAAGACTATCATTTGATAAGGGTCTCTGCAAAATGGAATAAATCTAAATTATCTGTGTCATCAACAGTACTACACAGTATTGTCTGTGTGGAGTCTGCATGTCTTTACCCCGGGTACTCTGGTGTCCTCCCACAGTCCAAAGACATGCGTGTTAGGTTAATTGGAATCTCCAAATCTTTCATTGACTTGTGTATGCAAAACACCCCAACCGTGTAACTGGAAACAGCTGCACGCCGGTCCCAAACCCAGATAAATGGGGAGGGGTGGAGAAAGAAATTACTACTCCACTATCCTGCCGAAATACTTCATGGATCACATCAATGAAGGACAGAAATGTGTGGAGATCGATGATTCATCAAGTGACCGAGAGTCGGCTACAACTGTTCAGTAAATCCCATCCCCCAATTATTGTGGATATTTATTATACCTATTGTTATTATTATTATTATTATTATTATTATTATTTGTATTTTGCCGTTTGGTTCCGGTATTTTAACACTGTTTTAACATTAATAGCTCACAGCATTGTTTGCCATATACTATTTTCAAATTGTTACTTGTTCTACAAGTATGTGCTTATTTATGTGGTCCAGCCTGTTTACCGAGGCCTTATTAGTCCAAACACAATACCATCACGTTTCAAGAGTACCACCAACTTTAAAGCAACTGCCCTAGATAATACCTGCCACCAGAGTTGATAAAATTGCAAGGGCAGTGAGGAGACAGACTCTGGTATCATGGGCTTTGCTGAACACCTCCGTTAGGTACAGATACTCTGCAGGGACAGAGGACAAGTTCAGCTTGTCCACTTTGGGAGAAGGGCATGACTATTTTAGAAATACTAAAAGAGTCTCGATTTCAGAGCTGTAGTATCAGAAAACGACCAATTTTCCATCTGACGTGCTCTACTCTAATAAGCTAAATAAAAAGCATCAAAAATGAAAATAGAAGAGGCTCAAAAGGCATTTCAAATTCATTTGGATATAATCAGTGCAGTTATGAGGATACATAAGACAAAAAGTAAAGGCCCTGTTTTCCTATTTTAGTTCTATTTGTCCTAGTTTTTAGACATCTCCTTTTACATGTGAAAAAAAATTCATTCCACCATGTTCTCTTTAATTGTTGTGTGCCTGGCTCCTGCTAGCTATGTATTTTCTGTGGAGAACAGTAGAAGACAATGGAGCGATCGCCACTGAACCAGTCAGGGGTGATTATTAAGAGCTCAGGGGGGCATTGTCTGTTGCAATTAAACAGACTGGCTGCCAGCAAATGAAAGCTGCTTTTGGAGAAAATGAGATGCAACCAGACAACAGCGATACCAACTGAGAGGAAGGAAGACATAAATGTTGTTCATTTGATTTAAAAGCAGACATAACCCACCGTGTTATGTAAAGATTAGTCCTCTCTGAAACAATGGGACAACCAGAGCAAACTACACTTTAAATGACCCCAGACAAGGATCCTAAGTACACGAGCCATTCTACCAAATAATGATAGAAGACAAATAAAGTTTATGTTCTGGAATGGCCAAGACAGAGTTCTGTTTCAAAACAGAAATCATCCAGGTCATGTTTCAACTCCTGAATACCAGGAAAGCAAATATTTAAATAAAATACAAATTTAATAAAATCTGTCTCTATTATACATATAAGTCATGAATACCACATAAAAGTTTTTTATCAACATTAGTGTCAATCAATTTGCAATTCAAGTCTGACTCCGGTCAAGTCATGTGACTTGAGTGCCTTAACTCTCTCGAAAAATAAGTCCCATGTTGTTTCAATATAATCAAATTAATAATAAACTAAAGGATGTATTGAAACTATCTTTGGCTAGCATGCTTTGTAGGATCTAGTGTTTCAGGAGCAAGCTCTCGGATTCTGATCAGCATGAAGTAGTAACTGAAAAGTAACACCAAAATGTAAAGGATTTTTTGATTGCATAATAAAATTCATATACCATCGCCTGATTACTAATTTCACACACCTGTTCTTCATAAGCGCTCGTCTGTTTAGTCTATCCGTTCACTCCATTGTGTGCTGAGTTACTTGGTTCCGTACCCTGTTTACAAAGCGCAATATTTTTATGATCTCTGTTCTTACCGTTTCTGATCCGTTTCGTCCCTCGACTCCCATTTTTCATTTCACCCTCTGGCTTTGTTGCTCTGGGTTTTTTACCCTGGACTGGTTTAGGCTTCTGATCTTGGGGTTATCCTTTAATAAACACCTGCTTCTGTGCAAGCTGCATTTGCTTCCACCTTTTCCTTGGCATTACACTAGTTTATAATTCAGATTATTACCCATTATTAGGATGTTTGTAAACAAACTATTGTGTTAAACAGGGCTTTCCGAAGACTGATTCAATTGAAAGTGATTGCAATACTAGTACAATTTTTTGTGAAAATGTTTTTTCTTAATATTGCATAATTTTGTCTATTCACTTAATCCATCCATACTGACATTTACTTTTATTGACAGGGCATAGCATTTCTGCTTATGGGTTGGATCATATGGCTGCATCTGACATTTACTTTCTTTTTTATTCAGAGAGCACTAAAACTGAGAGCTGACAGGGATTTGTTTGTATTTTTATTAAGGCTTTGATCCAGTTTCAATCATGGGCCACTTACCCTGACCTTCATGCTTAAGCAACAGTGACAGCCGGGGTGTGAGACTTTAGTTTTCTTTAGTCCTCTGCCTGAATGTCACACATCACTGCTTCACAGTCAATATAAAATATGCATTTATTCATAATAAAAAATACATGCACTTTGACCATTCCTGTTTCCATTCATTCAGTTTGTCAGTGATATTTCCGGCATCTTCACACTTCACTTATGTAAGCCCTAAATCTCTACAGTGCAACTTTGTAATTATGACTAAATGCTTTAGCATTATCATTAGTATTTTCTAGGAAGGTCAATTAATTTCCAAATTCTTTAATAATAGCTGCAATAATACAGATGTTAATATGTCAATATGCCTGACTAGTGTCGATGTAGCCTTGTTCCTGTTGTTAAATAACCACTGACACCAAAATAAAATAATTACTCAAATAAATAAATAATATTAACAGTGGTGCTAGACTTTCATTCAATATACCACAGACTCTAATATTTTTTTGATCAGGACTTAAAATTTCAATTGTGAGGCATTGTTTTAACATTATAGCCCACAATGTCACAACATTTATTTCCATCCAGAATGCTTAAATTTTTAAAAGATCTTGTACTGACAACTGAAGAGTCAAACCACTCTGCAAAGTCTTCTCCAGCACATCTCAAGGACTTTCAACGGAATTAAGGTCAGGACTCTGGTGGCTAGTTCATGTGTAAAAATTACACTTTTTTATTCACAAATTATTATTTTTTTTTTACTCAAGGTTTTAGAAATTTACATCATGTCAACAAATTCGATGTAAGCAGGAGTATGCCAACCAAGCCACATTTTCTTTAATAACAATGACAGAAACAACCTGGTAAGAAATGACTCTATCTGGATGCTGATCTGAAGACATGACTCTTTGTGATTGATTGCTGTTTCAATCAGAGTTGACAGCAAGCAAAACAAAAACACATCTATTGACCAAGCAAATCAAAAACATCTATACTGTTCACAAAAAAATGGGGGACATAAGAAAAGAAAAAATAAATAAATAAATAAATATATATATATATATATACAGTATATATATATATATATATAGAGAGAGAGAGATTGAGAGAGAGAGAGAAAGAGAAAGAGAGAGAGAATCACTGACATTATTCTGCATCTGAGGCTGTCCTTCTGTAGAAGCTATTAGCAAAAGTGTTTGATACGGAGAGTCAACGTTTTGGTTAAATCTCTTTATCTTTTGCCTCCAGAGCAAAGTTCTTTATAGCCTTGCCAAAAAGAAAAATATGCGCTTCATTCAGTCCCAGCTGAGTCTCTTTGTAGGCGTGCTAATTTTGTAGCTCAAGCGTTGTTCTTAAATCCATTCTGACCTGGCTTCTGGCTACAGCACTCAGAGAGCTCTGACTGTACAGCGATGTCAGAGGCCATTAAGAGTGGAACTGTATGTAAAAGAAGAAATATGCAACAGGCTCCAGGTCCCTCAAGGGAATTGTAGTAGGAAAACGATCAGACCACGATCATAGATATAAATGAAGGGGCTTACAGTTGGCAACCTCGTAATACAAAGTAAGCTGCACACACTGTTAGGAGACACACCGCGGCTCCCCGTTTGCTCCGCCGTCGTCCCAGGTCTGCATAACGGAACAATCGATAAAAAACAATTTATATTCCGCTATGTGAATGACGAGGTGATTAGGTACACCTGGGACTCTTATTATTTAAGCGTGAGTTTCAGCGTGACGCATTGCCACAGGCACACTGGATCACCCTATTTGGGACCCGCCCCGAAGTAACTCCTTCTTTTTGTATATTGGAGAGCCTTTTGCTCTACCCTTTTGGTTCATCCCGCCGTTTGTCCCCCACGTCGCATGTAACCCCATATACGCATATTTGGGTCCTCTATTCAGTGCCGTAAGACACACTTGATGATTTTTTTGGAAAAGTGGCTAAGTGAGGTCAGCATGCCTGGTGCCTGGTGGTGTGATCTTTTCATTTTTCATTTCTGTATCTGTGCTTTAAATGTCAGCAGGTCATTCTAGTCAATTTTCTTTGAATGTAAGTGTGATTAATCCCCTTTTCTTTTTAGTAATGTATGAATAAATGGTTTACTGGTACTCCATATCCAATAATATTTATGTGAAGCTAGAGGGTATTCCAGGGCATGGAACTGGTAATCTTGCTACAGACCCAGCCCGTATCCAAGTTGGTCCTGTAACATACAATGAACATTTACTGCAGGGGCGGTTAATCTGCTCACCTCACAGTTTCAGAGATCTCTAATTGACTCTAATAATTCTCCAAATTGTGTGTATAGGGTTAATAATAGGGTTAGGTTAAATAATTTTGATTATTTTCTGTAATTTCCACGTTCTGAAATGTCATAAAAAAATTTAAACTTTTAAATTTAAAAGAAGATCTAAAAATCTTAGACAGGTCAGGTATGCAAAACAAAACCCTGACTGAAACGTATGTCTTTTAACAAAGAATACCATGCCAACGTGGGGGTTCTGTTATGCTTTGCATTTGTGTAGCAGCCTTTAACAACTGTAACATTATGCATCTTATGTAAATAATTAAATAGTATTAATGGACCTTCAAGAGTAACTATATGAATAGGGCCAGGCTCTGTGTTCTGGAAACTACAGTAGAGAAAACAAGATGGACGGTCTCCTCCATGCTGAATCTTTGCCCTGTAACCCTAGATTAAATTTACATGAAGTCCTGTAATAACTTCCTGTTTTACAGAAGCTTTTTTACAGTTTTACAGTTATCTATGATCTAATTCTGTTAAGCTGAAAATTTTAGTCCCATCCAGCACCACTCCGTACATTTATATGCAGATGTAAACTAGATTATTGACAGCTCCCACTCATTGTAACGCAAAAATCAGTCCCAGATGTCCCAAATAGACACAATCCTGAATACAGTCGATTCCGGTTAATCGGACCACATTGGGACACGATTGTTTTGGTCCTAATCCTGGTCCGATTAAACAAATATGCCCTATGTTACAAGACAGGACGTGCTACGTAACATATTAAATGTTTATTAAACCTTTACTGTGTGATTTACACGTATAGCAAACGTACAAACAAGAACTACTGTTGCTTACCAACTTTGTTCATTGAAAAATACATTTGCAAACAAGTTTTTCGAAAC
>JAVSBV010145911.1:0-30008 GCA_033117975.1 Parotocinclus spilosoma | reverse complement strand
AATTTGGAATAAGGCTGTAACGTAACAAAATGTGGAAAAAGTGAAGTGCTGTGAATACTTTCCGGATGCACTGTACATATTGACCAATTCAGCTTTTTAACTAGTGGTTTATCATTTAGTCTAATAACTGCATCAGAATATTAAAATAGTGAAAAAAAACTTACTGCACATTATTTAGACTGAACATTTCGTAAAAACTTATGCACTTTATTTTCAAAACATGTAAAGTATCTTCCAATACAAGACTTATGCAATTCAAGACCAAAGTCATGTTTCACACATAGCCACATAGTCAACTAAATACAAAGAAATCTTAAATATATTGCATTAAAGTTCAAACCAGATGCTACTTTTGCAGGTTTAAACCGATGCTATATTGCAACTGCATTATATGCGTTATTTAATACACTATTCAATACAGATTTTGGCATGTAGGCATTAGACAGTGACATATTTATGAGGGTCAACAGAAGCATGTCAAACTAGACGAGAGTGCCCCCACATTGACTGTTCAGTAGGGTGTATGGTATGTGTATGCCAAAACACACTGACAGTGATGGAGCATGGACAGGATCAGATTATCCAGCAGTACTCATGGGATTCTCTTCATATTCATTTTAAAATATCCTCTCATTTTTGTGAGCAGTATATATTGTAAGCAAAATGAAAAACTGAAGTCTCAAGCATTTTAAGGTAGTACTTTATTCAACGCAACACTGGAGGATCTGGCAACCTCTCAAGCAGCACTAATTTACACCTGGTTTTCAAACCTGAAAAGTGCTAATAGCCCTGACATGCTATGTGAATAAACCACCATTTTAAATGAATAAAATATAGCAGACACCAACAAAACCAACCAAACTATTTGCATCTATGTACTTTGTTGCAACATAGGGGTGAATAGTACAAATGCTGAATGAATATAATCTCAGTGCTGGTCAGAAAGCATTCTGGATGGCTCACATCATGGTTTGCAGACCAGTTTGATGCTTTTATATAAGGTCGAATAAAGGTGAGTACTGTAAACAGAAAATTTTTGTCTCTTTTGTAGATTCCAGTGGTCAGCCACACGAATACTGGGAGTCAATAAAAAGTTAAGTGCATCTTAATCTGGGGTGTTTCTGTAACATCTGTCGTTTTGTATTAATTCTTTCTTTTAGCCAATCCATGTTCCGACACTGAATCACAAATATTATAATGTTGAAGAAATGTACAGCTTAGTCAGTCGGCATGCTGTCCCAGGCAGTCGTGCTCCTATAGCAGTTTAAAATGGCATAACGCATTTGTAAGGTGAAAGCATTTCTTTAAGTGGTAACACCTGAGTGACTCGCATTCACAAAATACCACAAAAATTTCCCTTCACAACACTTTTCCATCTTTGGTCAAATTTGTATATAGAACTGTGGTATAGATTTTTGAGTGGGGGCACTTAAATCCTAGTTTTCTAGTGGGTTGTTACACAGATTATACCACTGGTGGAAAATGGATTCCAGAGAGCTGCTGTAGAACGTCAAACCTTTATTAAAGTGCATAACGCCTGCTAGATTGGTTGAGAAAACATGGTTGTCCAATATAATGACTTAGTAATAAGCTTCAAAGTAATATAATAACTACACACACACAAATGTGATGCGTATAAAATGAAGACACAATGTTGCAAACATGGAAGCGGTGCAAACAAAGCAGCTTTATTTCCGGCCAGAAAATTTCCCATCACAGAATTAAAAAGTATAAAGCACAATACCATTAGACTCTGGAGCAGTGAAAATGCATTGTCTGGATTGATGAGCCAATCATTGGCAGAAATTGGCATAAACCGATACATTTGGAATTAAACACTCTAAATTGTTTAAGTGGCTTCATACTTTTGGTTTTGTAGTATATATAAAACTGGCACAACCAAGCCTCTAACAGAAGTTAAATAAAAACTTGAATGACCAGAATTGAATCATAATTGCACTCTAAGGCAGTGGAATAAATCAGATCAATACTTTAGTAAAAATTTGTGATAAAATATCCCCTAATTTGTGTGAGCAGTATATTACATACAGCATTCTAGAGCAGTGTTCTACAATGTTATTTGCAGAGGACACCCTTACTTTGTTCGGAATACAATTGAGCTAAGTACCTGAAGGTTAAACTAGGTGCACACAAAAAACACGTGATGCTTTTTCAAGTTTATGTCACACCACCATAAGTAACCTCTGTCTGGAATGTTGATGCTTACTTCATCTTCTAGACATCATCAACTTGGACTATTCACACAAGGAGAACTCTCCATTGATCCCAAAAGAATGCTATATACTTTTGCTCATGTACATTTACTGCATTTAACAACACATTGTTATTCAGAGCAACTTACAGGTGAGCTGAGCTGAAGTTTAAGGTCAGAACAGACTACCAGCTCAATATCTATTAATGGTGGGATTCTCGGATTGTGTTTCCATGACTAAGGTGCCGCACAAGACTTTAATTACCATGCACAGTTTAGGTGCCTTGAGAAGTATTGTATTGTGGGACTGTGCCTAGTGGTTAAGATACTGGACCAGGTTCAGATCCCACCTCTGCCACATTGCCAGGTCCTTAACCCACCATTGCTTGATATGTAAGACTGCATGAGTGGTAAGGGATAAGGGCATCTGCTAAATGCCGTAAATGTAAATGAAAGCATTTTAATTTTAGTATAAAGCACAATGCTACTAGACTCTGGATCAGTGAAAATGCATTGTTTGGATTGCTGAGGGACTGTGGTGGCCTAGTGGTTAGAGTACTGGACTCTGGACCTGAAGGTCCTGGGTTCAAATCACATCTCTGCCAAGCTGCCACAGTTGTGTCCTTAAGCAAGGCCCTTAACCCACAATTGCTTAAAAGAACATATCAGTTGTAAGTCGTTCTGGATAAGGGCGCCTGCTAAATTTCGTGAATGTCAATTCCGTAAATGATCCTGACCTAATCATTGGCATAAATTGGCATAAACCAATAAACTTGGGATGGGATGCACTAAATTATCTGGGTGTCTCCATACTTTTGGTAGCATATATAAAACTGACACAACCAAGCCTCTAACAGAAGTGAAATAAAACCTTAAGAATGACCATTTAATCAGGCCAGGCTTGGAGAGAGACATGGAAAAGCCAAGCTGCACACACCCTGTTGAGGTTCAATGTCAGACCTAAATCTTTGCGGACTGGATTAAAGCGATTCCCCCACAGACCTCCCCATCCTGCACCCCTCAGCCCACAAGCCGAGCCAGTTTATATTTACTATTTTGAGATGGGAATAGAGGTGCTTTGAAATGCCACACCAGACAGGCGGTGAAAGGAAGATGAAAGAGTGTGCAATGTCAGAATTTTTTCTCAGATCCAGGACTGATAAACAGACACCAATTCAGAGACAGACGCACACTCGCAGGAATGCCATGCATCCGCCTGAACTGCCTAATGAATTTATACGACAGGTTAAAACAAAATAAAATAAGATGAAGTGATCAAACAGAAGATTGAAAAGCAGAAATGCGGTATGGGATTAATACTGAATAATGCACATCAAAGCTAGGTGGGGGGGCTTGCTGTGTATAGAGGTACGACGGATGAATTAGAAAAGCTTTACATACTCACACACAACAGCAGCTTAGCCAAAAAGTGTGAAAATCACAGGAACTGAACATGAACACAGCAGCACAAATATAAATAATCGCTTAATGACTTATTGTCCCAGTACATACCCTGCAATCTCATAATTCAGTTGAGACGACTGATTTAACTCCAGTGAAAAGCAGTATTTCTTGCAGACAGATAGTCAACATGCTATTAGACAAGATAATCATCAACTGATTTAAAGGAAGAGGTTACACATAAATAACATTTCTTTCCAGTTGCCTTTAGTCAACCACTCTTCTAAGGGGTTTGTTCTGTGCTTTTCATGGCACCAAATACATAGACACTGGAGTTTTTAAACATACACATCTATTGTGCCACCTTGTAGATATCATGTCAGGGACAGTAGTAATAGTCTTTTCTAATCCTTCATCAGTGCCCACAGGATGCTCACGGCTGGAAATTTGTGGTTGGTGGACAATTTTAGTCCAGCAGTGACAATAAGGGGTTTAACAACTCCAGCAGCACTGCTGGCTGATCTACTCATACCAGCACAACACACACAAATACGTCACCACCACATCAGTGTCACTGCAGTGCTGTGAATGATTCGCTACCCAAAAAGTCCCGATCATTACAGGACAGAGCAAAAGGGACTAAAAGTATGTGGAAACAGATGGACTACAGTCTGTAACTATAAAACTACAAAAGTGCTTCCATGGGCAAATAGTCTAGAATCAAGGACATGCATCCTATCAATGCATCAATTGGGAATGTGTGGAGCCTCGTGGTGCAATCAGGATTATATCGCAAAAAGGAAGAAAAACAACACAGACTGGCATTCAAAATTGGGTCTACAGACAAATAACCTATTATAAAAGAATAAAAGTAAAGAAAATAGGAAATCAAGGAATTAAAACAACAAATGAAGGCTGAGAGTAATGATGTACTAATGAATCCTTTCTGTTTGTTAAATCGCATTTCCTCATTTACACTCCCATCCAAGTCTTCACTTGACATTCAGCCTCGTGTTTCCCCACCTTCTGTTTAGCTTTGACACCTAACTTTACTAACTTATATACATTCAGATGCAACCAACTTTGTCCCCAGTAGGATCAGTAGGATCCCATAAATCCATAAATAACTCGTCTTTCCTACATGTTTAGTTTTGGCACATTCATGATTGCTTTCTCAACTCTCCCTTTGATTTCATTGTTTACGCAATCTCAGGTCCTTCAGGTCTTTTCCAGTCACTTTTTCAGTGTCTTTCTGATTTTCACCCTGCGTCTTTTCCACTTAATGCTTTCACGATTTCACCCTTTTGCAATTACTGCTCTCTCACTTATATTTTGTTTAAGGATCTCTCCATTACTCATATTGTCAAACAATGCCCTCACGTTAAAATAGCTACTCTCCCTCTACAAAGATACAGCAATTTTGTCAGAGGATTATCATCTTTAGATTCAAAGTTGGCAGTTGCAGGTGAATAGAAGGACTGATTAGTAGCATGCCAGTTCTGCTAGTGATCCAGATCAGCACCAGCACTAAAACACACATCGGCTGCCCGCAACTCTTTACGTCTACAATGAACAGCTAATCTTTCATACATAATACTACTCGATTTTTTTACATTTGGGAAACTTGGATTTTAAAAGCTGAGTGTTGATCACAAAGCATACTTGAGTTTAAGAAAGGTGCTATATAAGTGGATCCTTTACGTGTGTACTCTGCATGTCCTTCTTGTGTTCAATTGGTTTGGGCTACTCTGGTTTCCAAAGACATGCTTTAGGTTAAATGATTACACTAGAAAGGCATGAGTCTGTGCACCCTATGCTGGACTGACGCCTTGTCTAGGGTGGTTCCTGCCTTGTGCCCTATGCTGCTGGATAGGCACCGGCTCGCTCCTGTAAAGGATTAAGCAAATTAAAACGTAAATGAATGTTTGAATAACAATAATAACTTTAGTCACACCCAGAGGAGGATATGCTCCTCATTTGAGCTTGGTTCCTTTTAAGACTTTCCCATCACAATTTTTCATATGTCACTGCATTGCCATGTTTGGGTCTCAACAGTAACCTAGACCCGGCTTGTTTTACAGTTGTTTTACCACAATGTCTATGAAAAGATCAGTATAGCTAAAGCTAAACCAAAACCTTAAAGTACATTCACTGCAAGGCAAGGCAGCACTAAAACAAGCCCCTCCCGTGCTGTCTGTGAAAAGAACAACTCAAAATCATTATCAGTCATTATGGAGCTTTTGCTCTCTGCATGAACCAATATCCGTCTGTACCGCTCTCTGATTAACTACACGGGAGAGTAATTGCTGTTATTCCAACTTTGTATGTACAGCATAAAACAGCTATGTGTGCCTAATTTGAGATTGGTTCTAAATGAGTCACTACAGTAGAACCCTGTGCAAACCAGCTGTTTCATTTTACGTATCCAGCTGTGAATCACGGCAGTGTAGCCATAAAACGACAAAGTGCATCTGCAACAACTCGAGTCTGAACCCATAATGCCATGTGAACTTTGTGAACTTGCAGTTCGCAGCACAGATTTAAATTCTCATTTCTGTTCAATTGGCTCGTGTAAGCCGGCTGAAGTTTGCTAACTTTATGGATTCAATTACCTTTCATTTAGGAGGACCTGAATAAATGGGTGCAATGGACTTCCTAATTTTCCTGGAAATACTTATTCTACAAGGACAATGGATAATGTAGCTTTTTAAGGATTTAGTAATTTGATTGCTTTGGTTTGCCATAAAATCCATGTAGACCAGTGAACATCAATTCATATCTATTTCCTAGGACTAGAATAGTCTAAACAGAAAACCTTTGGTGGAAGCACTTTACTAAAAGGGTGCATGTAATAGCATTAATTCATGCAGTATTCATGTATGAATAATCCTTAATTCATACACGTAATACACCATGAGTCATCACGAATATGCATACAATTAGCAGGTTTCATGCAAGCCTTAATGCAGGAGCAATATATTAATTCATGGAATAATTAAAGAAAAAAATGTATGACCACTCTTACTAAAGCCTTATGTCTTCCATGAGTTCGGGATGTTTGTGGCTCACAAAGCAAAGTGTTAAATGTTAACACTGACCAGTTATGGCAAACAGGGGCAAGACTGGGCTCACAAACTGTTGCCACAATTTTCCAAACCAGAAAAAGTGGAAGGAAACATACGACTATGTGTGAAACTGAGATTAAACTGTGTGAACCTGACTGAATGTTTTGACTGAGGTTGTTCAGCCTAAAATATTTTGTCTGATTGTACCCATAAGGTACAATTGCATGTTTACTTTGCCGTTTGCTTTGGTTTTGAATGGCAAAGAAAACATTTCACAAAAACCTTGTCTGATTGGCTGTGTGTTCAAAACACAATGTGCCATGGTTAAAAATAATAAAAAGTGGAAATGGCTGGAAATGTCAGTGCCTGGTTCACATGGTTCTTTCTCTAAAGATTGATATTGAGTTGTATGAGACCTTACACATGAATGAGCTTTGTCTGAGAACTAAGGCTGTCTGAGAAATATATATGATACACGTCTGGGGACCGAAATGGTCACTTACAATATGCTTTCAAGCTGCCCTAAAGAGCAAGAAAAGAAAAGAAACATGAGAAGAGAAATGAATTTGTGCTACTGCAGTGCAGTGCAGTTCAGATTCTGCTGGAACTGAAAGCTAGCACAGGGTGGTCATGTGGTCCAAGGCGCTCATTAGTGGACTTTATTTTTCCCACCTTGCCAAATCTATATTGGCTGGATAGTTGGCTCCTCTATAGCTAGTGTATCTCTCCAACCCAGTGAGGAAGTACTGAGGCTCAAACAAAGCCTGTTAAAGCACATAAAGCTCCATTGAAAATCAGTACAGGCAATGTGGAGTATAAATGTTACTTCACATCACTGTAAGCCAACAATAGCCAAGTTCTATTTCCAGACATGAGGCGACCTCAGCTTTGCCACAGACAACACGTTGGTCATGATTTTCAGTCAGTATCTCCAGTGGAACGCACCACTGGCGAAAGTTTTGCATTCCATTTAGCCCACTTACAAAGAGGACTGTGAACAATGAGGGGCACGATGCTCCATTCAGAGCAATTACAAACAGGGCCATAACTCTGTGTAGTACACTCGCACCCACCAGACTGCTTTCACGCTTCTTCATCCCTGACTAATTACATCAAAGCAGAGGACGCTCCGATAATGCAGCCCAGCGACAGTCTCTGAGCTCACAGACAGCGGACCATACAATTACAGCATGAGAAATGTGGAGTAAATCAATGCACAGAATAGGCAGACGGGCAATAATGCACATTAAAGAGATACGAAAAAGAGGAGATTGAAATAAACAGTGCATTGAAATGAAAACTAATTATGTGACATCCTCTGGTTTCCTTTGAAAAGTTGAAGGGGTTTAGGCACCATTATTGGCGAGAGCTACCAAGCTAATGAGATTACAGACATGAAGTGATGAAAATGCTCCCAAATATGCAGAATACCACACAAATAAATAGCCATTTATACACAATAGTGCTTCATTGACACCAAATATCCATGTAATCCAGATTACTGTTGTCAACGCTAAGCTGCCACTGGCCATATTGTGCTAAAATGTAAGTTAAGTTAATTACTGACTGTAGCTGCTATGAATATTCATTAGCACCACTTCCATTAGTACAAAGGGACCACCAAGGGTCCAGCACTGACAAGCATTTGTTACGGGCGGTGGATTATTCACAGACAAAAATAGTGACAAAATGGTAGTGTTGGTAGTATATTATTGAAGCATGGTTTCTGGAAGGATTTTCAAACAGACCCAGTAGTATAGAAGATCGTTTGGTTCACAGACAAGCATAAGATGATAGACCTTCACTACGCACCCCTGTCTTGGCCTGGACCATATCCAGATGTTTAGCAGAAGGAAATTTGTGATAGTGGCCTGCCAGGTTCAGGTGTAAGGATAGAGGTCTCAGGGTAAGCACATCAATCCTGCCTTTGCTGTGAAGGGATGTGGAGCCCCCGTATAAAACAGCTGGTCATCCTTAGTAGTGATACGAGTGACACTAACAAGTCAGCGATAATGCACAGGGCATCCTGCATCCACGTCTTGTCTCTCATGGCAAGGTTTCCAAATGGCATTTTAACGTAGGACAATGCAAGCAATCACAGCAAGCGTTTCCCAGGAACATCCACAAAACATTGCAACAATTCCCTGGCCTGCCTGGTCACCAGATTTATTGCCAATCAAGCATTCATGGGATGAGCTGGAAAGCCAGCTTCAACAACCTGTGAGTGCAAGATATACAGGCCCAGCTACATCTACAACATGTACAGCAAATGTACCACTGGTTACTACATGGAACCGCCCAAAGATATCTCCTCGTGTACCCACACTAGAGACGACCAAAGACGCTCACTAGAGCCACCTTTTAATGGTTTTAAATTAACATTTCACTCTAATATTGTAATTATTTACATACATCATCCTTACATTCATATAAATAATGTTTCATCTGATTCCTTCAACTCCTACTTGGTAAAGTATTTTTTGTTAATCAGTCAATCAGATTATGCCATTGGTTCCAGTCAATTTAAGTTTTTTTAACCCCAATATTATAATGGTCCCAGTAATTCTGAAATGCGTAGATAGATTAGCTTTTCTGCATCTCTACATTGCTCCACCGAGACAAAGCTAAATATGATCCCCGAATGGGTAAACAATGGATTGTGTCATAATATCATGCCCTATTTAGTATGTTTCTACTGCTTGTAGCAATGTCTTCAATCACTTAACCTATTAAAAACCATGATTCCCATTTGGGGATCGGGTTCTTTAACTCGCCTACTGATGGGATGGGATGTAGGCGGTCAGAAATAAAGTAAAAAATGTTCAGAAAACAATGTCAGTTAATGGGTTAATATTATCCACACAACAGTTTAGGAGACGAATAAACAACACTGATGTTAGCATTGGAGCAGATGCTCTTGCCTAAACCCCACACAAAACACATTTACACAGCCCAACAACATAGCTGTGGTATGAATGGTTCATCACCCACACAGTATCTGGACCTAAATTGATAGACCGTGTTGCAAGAGCATAGGTCAGGCCTTAAGGCTTGCAGTCTAAATGCTGCTCTCTTTGAATGGAGACTTCTTGCCACATTTGTACAGAGAATAACAGACATAAAGGAGCCAGGGACATGCTCATGAATATCTAATGCTGAATAGAACACTGGTACAGGACAGCAGGTCTCTAGGCATCACTGATGTTATATGGGATTTCATTTTGTTACATAGCAGGTCGGCCACTTGCATGTCCAATCCAGGATCAAATGTACAACTGAAGAATCATGTGGGAAGCTGAATGAAAATGTTTTTGAAATATTTGTGTTTAGTGCATTTCTGAATTTCACTACAAAGGTTATACAGTACTGTGCAAGTACCACTTCGGCCACTATTAGATTAGATATACCAATGTTGTAGAAATTGTATAACGGATTATATATATAATAATTTCTCATTCTCAGTCTTAGAATTTAACCAGAAGTATGCAGTATAAAAAATTACAAGAAATCTGAATAAAATAGCTTCTATACACGACAGAGGCAATAATTTTGTGTGACCTCCCATGCAATAGAAACCAAGCGTAATACGAAGATGACCATTCTATAGTCTGAAGAAGGCTGATCAGTGGTCATTTTGGAGTGGTAGCAGCCAAAAGCCAAAAACATTTTTAGAGGATACAGAAAATCAGTAGAAATCATTGACAATATGTTATACCTGGTCAATGGAGCTTTGCTAAAACAAAAAAAACAAATAGCGGCCTAAGACTTTTGCACAATATCTTACATAAAGGCTTTTCGCAAAAACTGATCCAAAAACATTTGAAATATTTAAAAAAAACATATTTAGATAATGTTTCTTTCTCACTTCTTAGAACTACACTGCTCACAAAAGATTTAAAAATGAAATTCTCCCAATACTGGCATTTCAATGTACCATGATGACGTAAGCTTCATCCTTGCAAACTCATCACAAGGAAGTTCTGGCCATGCTATGGCAGAACGATTCAACATGTGGCTTGGTTGCTTGGCCTGATAATAGTACAACAAAGGCCACTGGAGCATCAATTTTAATCATTAGGCATACTGAAACCAGATTAACGGCTCCAGGCTCAACGGCCGGCCTCATTAATATGGCTAAAGCAGCTTGCTTTTTTCTAATTGCTGTTAAACCTGCAATTATGATAAGAATTTTTTTTTCTGCCCTGTGTATAAGCAGTGTTTGCAATTCATTATTATTACCATCCTTTATCCCAGTTTTTATTTTTTTTTGCAAAAAAACACAGCTTTAGGCTGTTTATGAACACTGCAGCAATAAGACTAATGACGGTGTGCATATCGCCCAGAAAATGGCTCAAACCCTCAGGTGGCTTTCTTCTACCTCCATGACAACTGAGGGTTGTTTGCAGGATACTAATTGCACTGGGACATGATGATTCTGGTGACTGTACACAAGGGAAATCAGGTGGTTTCTGCATGTTGTAACAACCCATGTTCATGTCCTCCTTTCTGTTTTAACACATGATGGAGAAGGGAAAATATTTGGCTTGTCAAGCTGAAGGAGGCAGGCGCTAAGCAGCGCTGGGGAAGGACCCGAGCACAGTGCCGGCAGCTAGATAACGCTAAGAACAGGGCTAATTAAACAAAAGGGGAGTGTAGAACAAGATGAAGAAACAGGTTGCCGGGACCAGATTAGTCACAAGAAGAAGGTTCAGTATGAGTCCGCTTTATGCTGAGAGCTGGGGTCAGGGACGTGTCCATCTTAATTAGAGCTAATTGGCTTGCTGTTAATAGTCAATCAGGAGTGGGAGCAGTCAGTCAATTACAGATTAGCAAATAGCTCGTCTGTTGAGTCTTTATCCAAGTTTAAATACAGATAGTTGTCCATGACATTAATTGGCTCTGTTTTTGATAGCAAACATGGCAGTCCTCTCTCTATCGTCAAACATGAATTTCGAATCGGATATAAAGACTAATAAATAAACCAGACATCTATATGACTTTGTTCAAACTGCATTTGTAAAAATCCGTTTTTTGTGTTAGGTCGTTTATATTTTCTTTGCATTCAACACTAGTCAGAAGAAAAAAAGTCAAGGTTCAAGGAAGTGACTGCTAAGATGAGATCAAATAACAGAACATAAGACAGTTTTGTTCACTAACTGTTGTTGTTGTTCAATATGATGTGTGTGTGTGTGTGTGTGTGTGTGTGTGTGTGTGTGTGTGTTTGAGAGGGGTGGGGGTTGGTACATAAAACAGTTTTAGCAGTCGAATGCGAGACCAGGACAAGACAGAGACCAGATCTGCTGCAAGCTGACTAACTTACTCTTCATCATCCTCAGTTTGTTTGATTGTACATGAGTTTTGCAAAGCCATGCTTTATTCCCTCATCAGCAGTGTGAACTTAGTCTAAGAGCATGTCAAGCAATTTTTATGCTTCACGTTTCCAAATACCTAGTGGTCAAACAATTGGTAGAACCTAGCAAAAAGGTAGGAATTAATCTAGGAGAAGGGTGACTTCACGAGCTCCCACTGTTGAACTCTATTGTGAATAAGACATCATCTAAACTGCGTGTATGTAACTGAAGACTGCTCCTTAGCACTATTTTATGAACACACACATCATACAAACAAAACCCTCAATATGATCTAAGCAATTGAGGATTTAGGCCTTTGGTCTATAAATAGCTCAATAGCTTTCAGATCAATAACGTAACCACAAATCTTTAGCACTGCACCAGGACCTCTCGTAAACATGCGCACGTCAATTAGTCATGCTTTGCTGCTTAATGTGTAATTTAATTTGAGGGGCTTTGATGCCATGGGATCTGGGTAGACTGGAAAATGACCAAGTCAGCACAGCAGGCGTTTGATGTGGCCTCGAATGACCGAGTAGCAGTGAGCAAATTACAAACGAGCTCATCAAGCTAAACCACAATGGCAGATCACTCCTCCTACAAATATCTCCATTTGTTTGTGTCGTTCCAAGCCAGCAAAAAAAAAGAACAGTAGCTTTGCAATGGGATTAATATTACTTGATAATCGTGGTTTATGCAGACTTATATGGATCAACAAGTCATGAGCACTTCTTCCAACTAACATATCAACACTGTTTGGCTCTCGGACATAAGAGCCCCAGGATACCAATAAGCAGCGAGTGTAATTTGTTTGTGCTGTAGACTATGGTCCCCTAGTGTCCCTCAGCTGCGATGCTGAGGCAGAGTGACGGTACATGCCGTAATCCCTACTAAGCTGTCTAGCGGAAGGGGAGGATGCAGAGTAGTTAGCCTTTAGCCACACCGCAGCTCTCGCTGTGCCTGTGTCTGCCTGATTAAAACCTGGCATTCTGACCGGATGCATGCAGAGAGGGAACCCTGCCAAAAACTGTCACGCCTGACCTCATCTAGTATGGCTCATTCAATAAGTCCACTTAGTCATGTCAATCCTGTGGTTTATAGAGGTACTAGAAAGTTGTGGGAGCCCTTCAGAATGTTCTTTATATCTTCATAAAGGTGATCTAGAGCATCACGCATCATAAAGGTCGCATAAAAAGATCTTAAACAAATGATACAAAAGTACACCGCTCACATACATTAGGGGATTTCAGTATGGGACATTTCATTTTGAAGTATCCCCTAATAGTTGTGAGCAGTATATTATACTTCACCAAGCAAATTATTTAGTAATACATATAAGTGTGGGGTGTTGTGGGGTGGCATGGCGGTTAGCACGTTCACACACCAGTCCAGCAAATCCAGATTTAATTCCAACCTCAGATTCTGCCTGTGTTTGTATGCCTGCCTGGTGTCTGTGTGGACTTACTCGAGCTATTCCCACATTCCAGAGACATGCATTAAGATTATTTGTCGCTGTAAATTGGCCCAGTATGAATGTGTTTGACTAGTATGTGACTAATATTCAGTTCTGATTAGCCCTTGATGCTGATGTGGCATTAAATAGACAAAAGTGGCAAAATAATTTGAAGCTATGCTTTCAGTTTCTGATGCATCCTTCTTATGGCCAGAAACTTAACTAAACGAACGTTTCTGGCAACTGTTGATCAGTTGTGCACATCAGTGTTAATGAACTTTGGTCCATTAATCTGTACAGACAGTTTTCTTTTAACTATGCAGGTACAATTTATAATTCATCATTCCATCTATTATGGCAAGCTGTCCAGACCCAAATGCAGCACAGCATGCCAAAATACCTGATACCACCACCATGTTTCACAGATTATGCTGGAACGCAGTGTTTTCCACCTGATTCTAATTTCACCTTCAGATTAAATGCTCACACTTACAGATTTGTAATACAGAATCATTTTCCTCAGTAGATAAATGGCAGAGTACAGGTATGCACCATTTAACGACTACATTACGTTCTCTGAAACAGATGATGTTGACTGGTATTACTGGATATTAGTAACACAGTCTTTTTATGCTATCGTAATGTAAATATAAAGATTATTTTCACAAGGAAATTGCATAGAAACACCATTTAAAAAGCCATATCATCCGGCGTTCAAGAGGACACAGATTTCTTTTAGAATTTGTTAGAATCGATTCGATTTTAAACGCCACTCACCCCTACATTATTCATGAATAATTAGCTTAATTGTGTACTCTTTATCTACTTTAGGAATTCTATGAAATCCTGATGAAGTTTCATCTTATATTTATGTAGAAATATAACAAATTTAAAAGCGCTCACGAACTTTCCACCAACACCGCATTTGTATTTCCAGCACCTTGCATGAAGTGGGACTTTAGGGTTTTCATAACATGGAGGCAATTCATAAGCATTTATTTACATATAAATAGACCTGACGTTTATGTATTGAGAGCAGACCTGATAATGTTTTATACCCCGAAGTATTTTATATATCCTGGGACAAAACAGGCTCTGGAGCAGCATCTGTTAAATGTAGATTGTTTCTTAGCAGCATTTTTATGGGTACACACACTTTATTCATGTGAAGCCCCAGAATCAATTCCAAGCAGCACAGGATTAAGCTCATTAAGGTGTACTCTTGGCAGTTCTGGTACTAGAGCACTCCACCGTCTGATCAATATCCCAATGCATTTTTGATCAATAACGCAATACTGGAACCAAAGGGCCTCCCCACTGCACCAAGGGTCTCAAAGACCTATGAAAGTCCATGATGCGGATTAATATGCAATTTAATTTGAGAGGCTTTAAAGCCATGGAAACAGAGCAGACTGGAAAATGGCCATGTCAGCAAGGCAGGCGTTTGATGTCGTCTCAGACGACTGGGCAGCACTGAGCCGGTTACATTTCATTCAGTCTCTGATTTGGCTAAAGGTTCGTCTCTTGTGAGTGCAGCATGCCACCTCTTGTGGGAGTACCCAGGCCAGTTTAATTACGAAATAGTAGTGGCAAAAATATTTACTGCCTGGTTGTAAGAGGTTATAAGTTTAAGTTATAAGTTCTTTGTTCATGCGCCAAACACTGCTGTAAGAGCCAAAGTTGGCAGAGTTATTCTGTGGTTTTATTGCTGCATAATAATATGCCAAAACTGAGATTTTTTTCATCTGACCATCACTTGTTTCTGCTGTGGGTCAGAACTATAGTCTAGAAAAATATGTTAGAGTTTTTTGAGACTTTAATTGAAGCTGTATTAGTTTGCTTAAGTAGTCGTAGAACATGCAAAGACTGTTCATTCTGAAAGTGCAAATTAGCCACCTGTGAGCCATCAACAGATATGCACATCTACAAAACATGACTGTTGGGACACCCATTGTTGATCATTACAGAATCCTGCATCCATGAATTAATCAGCAATTTAACAGTTTGTTAAGGGCCTTGTTTAAAGTCCCAACACTGGCAAGTAAGATTTGTTAGGATTTGAAACATGGTCATATAAATGAAGCTGGTATTAGCATTACTAAAATAATTCATAATAAAATTTAATTGTTTATTAATACAATCGATTCCGGTAAATGGGACCAGCCGCTTATTCGGTCCAAATACTAAAGTGCCGAAACAAATCCTATTAGATACGTGTAATGTTGTTCACTTATTTGGACCAAAGAACGTGTACAGTATGTAATATCTGTGAAGAAACTGTTCGTCTCAGTCATCACTACACTAAAACTCCAGAGTTTATCCCGAGCCCTCTACTGCCGCCTACAGGTCTTTGTCTAACATTTCCATTTACTACAAAAAGGAAGTCACAAGTCGCCACTTAGCCACAGCAAAAGCAGATCAGCAATTTATGGGAGGAGTTCTGGGATCCCCGGGAGAATTTATGCTTTTATCAAAGGTCAGGAAATCTGAAAAGTTGTGCTGACATAGGCAAAACCAGCGGGAGGTGACCACGCCCACCACTTTCTTGATTTTGTTCAAGTGCAGTCCGTCAAGAGAAAGCGTCAGATCACACTGGATAAGTTTGACTGGAATTTAGTAAGAACTTGTATGCTTACTTTTTTTAATGCTTTGCATGCTGAGTACCTTTACATTGTGTTGTAGATTGGTTGCAAATGTATTATTTAATGAACAAAGTTCGTAAGCAACAGTAGTTCTTGTTTGTACGTTCACTATACATGTAAATCCCACAATAAAGTTTTAATAAACATTTAATATGTTACATAGCACGTCCCTTTTTGTAACAAATTAATCGTTTAATCGGACCAGCCGGTTATTAGGTCCAAAACAATCGCGTGTGGTCCGATTAACCGGAATCGACAGTATATATGTGTTTGATATTTTTTTAACCCTCGAAATTAGTACAGAGAAACAGAAGTCACAAGTGAGGTTTCCAAACTATCTCTGTAATCTCTCCCCAAATCTCCTAAAAAAGATTTAAAGAATTAATAAACAGATAAATAAGAGTTTAGAGTTTAGTTCTCCTGCCTATCAGGATTTATGTGTCTCCAGCTGAGTTTTCTCGTCCATACAAACAGCTTCTTCGTTTTAATGTGTATATGAGTATATTTAAAGCAACAATGGTTTCATTGGCACTGTGTTCTAACCACCTTTCAACATATCAACAGCAACCCCTACCCCACCCTGTGATGGACTGGCATCCCATACAGTATTCACGTCTCGCGTTTGCCTCCTTCTATTCTCCTAAGAAGTTTAAGGAGAAATTTTATGAACATCACTTCCACACGAACTACTAACAGGTTTATAGTATGATGAATGCTAGCACATAATGTCCATAGACAAACACGAGGTTCTCAGTACAGCATTTTAATAGTCTTCCTACTCCACAACAGGTCCGTTTAACAACCTTCTGTCCTGCTGTCGTAAAGGAATGGTTTGCCAACTGTGATGGAGAACATGGCTGACTTGTATTGAGCCTTGACTTTAACTTCATCAGACTTATTGTCCAACATCACTGCCTGACCTCAACATTCTGCTGGAAACATTTTCTGAACAGTAAAGGCCGTAGCTCTTAACAGTGCGGGTAAGAGAAATATGCCAAAACCCATGTTTTGGACTGTAGTTTTTGGGGCGTTTTGAAATTTTAGTCTATATTGTGTATGTGAATAAAAGGTTATTGAGAATTACCATCAAATCTCCTGAGGTTTGCAAGAGCAGCTAGTGAGCACAGAAATGTTCCTGTGGTTTAGTCTAATTCGATTTCACTCATGCAGGCAGGCAGGCAATCGTGTGGATTAAAAGCTAGAACAGTGCACAAAGATCCACATAGGACCCTCACAGCACGACAGATGTACTTATTATACTTTCTATGATATCTTTATTAAACTTGTAATTCAATTCAACCTAAAATTTTTTGGCTTTTATTGACAAGTGCTGTGCACTTAATCATATTAATCATGATTGCTATTTCTCTTTCCTTGATTATTTAAACATAATTGACTGCAAAACATCGTTGATTATCCAACATTTGATATTTATTGAGTGGTATGAAAATGACAAGCAAATTCATATCTTCATTTGGATAACCCTAAATTTGGATATTTCATAAAGACTCGTTGTATAAAAGCATATCCTGGTATTATACTGCTCAAAAAATTGAAATATCCTGTCATTTTTGTGAGCTGTGTATTATTCTGATAGGTTTAAACACACTTAAAAAGCTTACAAAAATCATGATTATAAGAAATTGTTTTATATTTATAAGAAACTATGCAGGTCAGAGTCCAAAGTCTATCCCCATCCAGGCTTTTCACTTCGACCCTTTACTTTAAACCAAAGTGAGATAGATACCAACCCGGTAAAGAGAGTTTTTTAATATCATGTATACATTTAGATTGGGACGAGTGTCCCGTCCAGTGCAAAGTTTTGTCTGCACCCTTTTTTCTCTGATGATGAGAGCTGGAGCCCTCTTGATTTTGACAAAGCAGTAATGCCCCACACACTCTGAAGGCATTACCTGGACTGGTTGCATTACTCAAACACCCTAAGAGATTGTTTGGTGGGGAAAAGCTATTGATTGTAGAGGCGGAAATTGATAGTGTAAGTAATTGTTATTAAAACAAAGAAATTATTGGGATAGATGAAAAATATTTTAGTTCATTTTGAGAGCTTAGTTTTTTTTTCCCTCAGCCACATCAGTTCTATATACAAACCATTTTGGAGTATTGCTCACATTCCAGTAAAGATCACGTTATAATATCATATACACAAATTAAAATTTCCATAGACATTTAGCAGACGTTTTTATGCAGAGAAATGTAGAACTCTTACAATTGTCCCCCTTGTCCAGGGGCCCAAAATGGAAGCTTGGCTGAGGTGGGATTTTAACATTCGGACCACAGTCCAGTACCACTACGCCACTACAGCCCAAGGGGCAGTTAAAATACACATAGGGCTGTCTCGCTTAAAAATAATTAAAAGCTTGTTAATATGAAATCATTTATAGTAAACTGTCACTACAACACGTCACTTTTTGCCTTTTAATTTTGCATTACACTTTCCTAAAAGCTAACCAAAAATAAATGTTGTATTTTTTAATTCTATTCAATGTATTTATTTAATCTTATGAAGAATAAGAATATTTTTTTTACAGCTGGTCTTTTTTAATGAAGAACAAAATGAGTTGGAATTTAAAAAGTTTTAGTTATTATTATTAATGATTCTTATTCTTATTATTGTTATTAATAATACACACTATAAATAAGTACTGAAGGTCTTCACTAATATAAATGAACTTTAGAAGGCTAAACAGCTCACATTAATTTAAATGCTTGCTATGGATCAATTGATCCACTATATCTTTTTATGCAAAACATTTAAGGGTTTACAATAAAAAAGATTATTCGTTCATTGTCTTGACCGCTTATTTTAGTCAGGGTCACGGAAGAGCCGACGTCTAACCGGCAACACAGGGCATAGGAACAACCCTGTGTTGCCATGGACTGGTGCAGGGGTAGAACCTGTAGAACAATGTGAATCAAGGCTTGCATTGATTTTCAAGTAAAACAAATGTGTACAAAAACATGACATGATGTAAATATCTCACAGTATTACCCCAACTACAAATAATATGTTCATATTTGTGAGGTTCAGGTATCTGTTGGGTTTCCGTAAGAAGTTAAACATCACCAAAATCCTCTTTCAAACTCATTTGTTCTGTGAGCCAGGACAAACAGATCTGAGCTTCATTTTTCATAACAGTTGTGGCCCAGGGCATCATATTTGGTATCAGCAGATCCATCTGTGTCTGATTTTCTCAGAGAAGTGTGAGGGCTGGGAAACATTAAACAGCTCTTTTCCTCATTTACCGTCCTCCAAACAGGACTTTAAAATCCTAGATCCTCCAAAACCCTTTTTGTGTTTGGACGGTACAAACTTGGAACGAGTTCTAAGAAAATGGACTTTACTTAAAAGTACAAGTCTAGAGTTCTCAATTCATAGAGTAATGACACATAAGTTCTGTATATAAACAGATTTGAGGCATTGCTCTCCTTCTGGTAATTTAAACCCGGGTGAGAAATCCACTGGGCATAAACACTAGAGTTCTGTATAAACGAGATAAAGACTGAAATAACTAAAAATGCACCTTGTTTGCCGCGGCACCTTCAGCAGGGCCAATCAGTGAATCTCATAAGCAGAAGGGGACATGAGAGATTATAAGGCAAGCAGATCAAAGCCAGTAACAACGCCGTAGGTGTGTTAAATTGGGGGTGGGGTGGGGGGTTACCCCGCAGGGATTCAGAACTCTGTCCAATGCTTCTGCGACTCCATCATGAGGTCATTTTAAAAGGCGTTTGTGTTGCTTGCGGGAGTGATTCGAGCTTTCAACATGCCATTTCTTAAGCACCGGCTGAAGGAATGAACAACATTAAAAATTGAATCCATAATGTTCAATTATTAATCAGGATGGAAGTCAAATTAATTGAATAGTCTCTAAGGTTCTTGATTTCCAGCACTTGATTTACTAGTAAAAACAAATGGAGGTGGTTTAATGGGTAGTGATCTGGGCTGCTAATCACTAAGTTATAAGTTCATGTCCTGGATCGGCCATGGAACCAGTCCTGGACAGATCATGAGAATAAACTTTTCTCTGAAAAATACAGCTATGCTTGAAATAAAGAATAGAAGAAAAGCCAGCAACAAGATGGATGGGTGCAATCAAAAACATCATGAATAAGTCATTAAGAAACTTGCAGGCCTAGCAAAAGACAGAAGATACTGGAAAAAAACATTAGACATATGCTATCCAAGGAATCAAATTTCGCCTTGACAATGGTACAAAATGTACCAGTCCAATACTGAGCAAATGGGTCAGCATTAGCCTTAAACAATGGACTGCTATCAGGAACAAATCAGAAGAGTATGAGTTTATATTCAAACTTCCAAGCTGCTACTGCTGCTGCACTGCCATGTATTGAGGAAAAGCCATGGTCATGCAATAATATATATTTTTTTAACATTCAAGGCATTATTTCCTAAATTCCATGAGATATCCGATACATTAATATAAAATAAGCTTAACGTTACTGAATTTGTCCAACTGTAGTTTAATGTAAGTTTTAAGTCTTCTTATGGTACGGCACTCATTATGATACTCTCCTGCACTCTGTACTACATTGTTCGCGTAAATAATAGGATGTTTAATTATAGGAGATTTCATTTTGATGTATCCCCTCATTTTTGTGAGCACTATAGATGGTAAAACTCGCTATCGTGGCAGTGTGTGCCAATTTGAGTCGGGTGGCAGAAGTGAGGGGGGTTGAGAGTTTTAGTGGTTGTGTTTTAATCATGTTCAACTTAGTTAATATACTTCATATATTAAACTGTATATAAGTGGACAGGATGTATCCCCATTATATGTCAGAGAATATCTGTAAAGGTGTGGCCACGATCCTAATGTGTGTAAGTAACTAATTAAGTAAGATGTGCATAAGGCAGTAGGACTCAATTCTATGCATTAAGGAATTGTTTCCACACCCTAATAAGTCATGGCCACGCCTTAATTTTATTAAGGAGATAGTTTCATTAAAAAGGGATTACCATCAGCATTCCATAGACCATAGGACACCAATCCATCATAGGACACACACACACACACACACACACACACACACACACACACATCTTTGGACTGTGGGAGGAAACCGGAGTACCCAGACTACCTCACCCTAGGATTGAAGTCAGTACCTACTTGCTGTGAGGAGGCAGTGCTACCTACACAAGAAGCCTTTTTTTAAACAGCATCTTTTAGTGGTCAACTACAAGTGCCTGTGGTACAATTTGAGAACAATCCAGTATTACCTACCTGTGAGTGTCAAAAGTACATCTGAAAGTATTTTTATAAAAGAGTCTAGCAGTGCACAAGAATCAGTTAGCTAGCTAGTATGATAACTATAAATAATTGCCAGATCAAAGAGGCTCCGTTGTCACTGAGATTGCTAATCCTTCTGTTTGGTAATAAGGACAGTGTAGAAATACACCCAAAATTTGGACATATTCTGTCATATCCTTTTTGGTTTTCAGTCGACCCCAAACACCTCAAAACTGAACACTTGTTATTATGGGAAAGAGACAAAATGTTTATAATGGACCAGTCTGGTCAGTCACCCGACCTTGACCCAGTTGCTCCTAGCTGCTCTGGGAGGCATCAGATCTAAAAGATCAATAGAGTTAAAAACTATTTCTGCAAGCAGCACTGCTCACCTCAAGATAGTCCTTTAGGAGGTACGGAAGAGTGATTGAGGGACCTCAGAAAAAAAACAACAGAATGAAGAATGCATGTGCAGCTCTTGCCAGCTTATTACTGATGTTCAAGAAATGACCTTGTTGAATTCATGCCATAAAGAATGCAGGCTGTAAGAGCAATGGCTCTAGAGAAAGCGTTCTTAAGAAAGTGAAATACATTTAGACGTTGCATTATTTTTATTTACAGTTTAAAGTCCATTAATTACTAAGGTATTTTAAGCAGCATTTATCAATCTGATCTTCTAGATTCTGTGCCAACCGATAAAGCAGGTCAGTTAATACCCAAATGTGCCGATCCACATCCCATTCAGGCTCTTTGCAGTGAATTATAAAAATTATAATTGAAAAAAGAAATACATACAAGACTTTCAGTGTCTGTCTGAAAGTGTTAATTGGCTTTAGATAATGAGAAACATGAGTCATTAATGTTAGTGACAAATATGTTATGCTCAAAACAGATGCTAGTAGCTTTACAAAGTCTAACTATCTTGGGGTTGGAGCAGCACTGTGAAATCTTATACCTCAAATGTAATCAAGAACCTTTAGAAGCACCTACATGTCGAGACGAAAAACAATGTCTAATGGGAACAGCAGAGTTTATGTCATGGACAAAGTCGAGAAGCTTTAAAAAGATTGCATAAACATGAGCAGCGAATGTTGAAAAAAGAAATGTGGGACTTTAGTTTAATCAGACATCACCGTGGTACACTTTGTCATCTTTATAAACTATAGTTAAATTGTTCAGTATCGAAAAATAAGTTTTTCACATTAACATTTTACAAAAATACAATTTCATACACTGTAATTTAATTTTAGCCATTAGACTTAATGCGATAGCCTAGCGGTTAAGGTACTGGACTCTGGACCAGACGGTCCAGGGTTCAAATCTCACCTCTGCCAAGCTGCCAAAGTTGGGTCCTTGAGCAAGACCTTGAGCAACCCACAATTGCTTGGATTGTAAGACTGTATCAGTTGTAAGTAGCTCTGGATAAGGGCGTCTGCTAAATGCTGTAAATTTAAATGTAAATGTATTGAAACCCTGTGGTACCAATGTAGTGGCATAAACAAAAGAATGGCCACAATCAGTTCCACAGAATTGAAATGGAAGACAATATAAGGGCAGTGTTATCAGAAAAGGAAACGACTAGGTATTGGCCTCTATCTTAATTTCAAGTACAGGAATTCAGATCAGAAAAAGTGAGATCAGTGCATTACCAGTTAAAGACCATCTCTGTGGTTTAAAATAAACGTCTCTCTGAAAGGACAAAATGAACAATTTCAATGTGTTCAATCGATGGATAACATACGAAATACCATTGGACAGCATGTTCTCTTCCAGCATTGTACTACACAAACCTCTCAGGTCATTTTAGCATGATAAATCCACTCTGGCATTGATCAAACACAGTTACTTTGGGTCTTTCCAGGTCAAGGACCCTGTCAGTAAAGATTTATGTGTCTTTTCTGTATGTCATCAACCAGAGGGTTTTAATACTGTTTCATCCAAAGCCAAATCATTGTTAGTTATTTTAGCTTAGATTATTTAAGTTGGATTTTAAAATGTACAATACAATTATTATGCCTTTGAGTAGTCCTTTGAGACTTAATAATACAACTATGATTAACCTAAGTGTATATTTTCTATTAGGAAGACATGTTCTTTTTAAACTTTAAACAAAGCATTTTTTTTAGGTTCTGTTGTTTCATGTTTTACTCGTATGTTTTTCTGCTGCTTAGCAGCTTAAGACAAGACAACAGTTGTTTACACAAATGCTAAACAAGATCGAGACATTTTCAAGTAAATGTCAAGTAATTTTATCAACCTCCATCACTTTGTAATTACAAGGACACATGCTCCTTCTGTTTTTAATTTTGAAAATATTAATCTGACACTGGTATTTAAAAATAGTCTTTTACACATCAACTACTTTCAAATGTAGGATACCATATAACCCTACTATAGCAACCCAAATTACAACTTATACATCATGATATAACAAAAAAGGTTATCTTTGGTTTCTTAACAGCCACTTTGGGCTTATTTTTATTAATAAACTCATTTAATAATACTGGTAGTTACAGGTTTTTGGGGCTTGTTTCAAAAGTGTAGTTATTTTATTAAGTAGTAAGTAAGTGTAGTAAGTCTTGTTTGGGTGTGCTCCCTGATCCTCTCTCTCTTAAATCTTCGTTTTCGCAAGTTCGTTTTATTTAACCTAAAGGCTTAAAAGGCAAATTATTATTTTGATTAATATTTATGCCCTAGTATAAGTGTATTTGCAATACAATGGATTAACCTGTCTAAAGTCGTCCCTGCTTTGTGCCCTGTGCTACCAGCTTTTCTGAGACCATGACCAGGATTAAGCAGATACAAAAATGAATGAATAATCAACATCTCACATTGTAGTACGTTTTCTTTTTTTGGAGACAATGAACTTGTTTTGGGCTTGGTTCTCTCATGGGATCTGGCAACCCTGTGGTGTTTGTAAGTAACTACCATAAATAGTTGAGACTGTTCTAGTTTTGTTGGTTTGTGTAGAAGTTTCATTGTGTAAGTTACATGTGCATGTGTGTGTACCTTTTCCGCTAAAAATTTTAGCCATAGCTTTGACACATTTATGCGTCATTTTCATGCCATTCCCATTATAAAAACCCTTTATATTTACATTAAAGTGGACTAAAAAGACATCTGGTCACCGTCCACTTTGCAGCGTGTTTCACAGTCTTTAAATAGCGTATACCTGTAAGATTTTTTAATTGTGACTTTAATCTGTAGCTCATTTTAAAGGTGACTGTGTTGGCCTAGTAAAGATACTGGGCTCTGAACCAGAAGAAGGTCCACGGTTCAAACCCCACCTCTTCCAGTTGGTTCCCTGAGCAAGGCCTTTAAGCAGCATTTGCTTGGATTGTAAGACTTTATTAATTGTCTGTCGCTCTGGATAAAGGCGTCTGCTAAATGACATAAATTTAATCAAGCATGAAAGAACAGTGCTGCCTTTTAATAACAGTACTTAAAACTTCTTCAACGAGCCACATTTCAGTGACACAATAAATGACTGTGTGTGGATTTGCCACAGCATGTCCCTCTTCTTTGCTACTCAAATGCACAACGCTAATGTTCCCTTAGCATTAGCAGTACTGAACTCATGGCCTTAGGCTAACTCTGCCATGCTTTAATGCACTGGCCACGTACTGTGAGGCAAAAAAAAAAGAAAAAAACATTTTCTACAGACATGCTATGGCAATTTACAGGAAAGCAGGAAATAAATGTCACAGCTCTGGGCTTTATAAACACTGTAAATGTGACATTCAAAACATTATCATACCTTCATAGCCTGGTCATGGCTCTCAGTTCACGCTGACTATTGCGCGTGACCTCTGATAGAGTGGGTGATGCATGGAAAAGGTAAGAACATCTCAATTAAACCAAGTTCTGCTGCTTTTCAAAGTGTCCCATTATTATCCTGTGTTACGTGCTACAAAGACCTTAGCAGCAGATTCTTTAGGCCAGACTTTTTTTATTTCTTGTTTCGCCGATCCGCTGACGATCATATTTGAAGAATAAAAAAATAAATAATATTTTTTTGGTATTTCTCAGATACGCCGCAGCACCAATGGTCGAAATAAAAAAAAAAATTAAAATTAAAATGTTTTTTAGCTTTATCCACCCTCCGGTATAGAGCCAACGGTTTGCTTCTGTTCATTTATTTTTTTTTCCAGATTGACATTAATTTAATTGTAGGTTGAATCAATTTTATTTTAAAATAAACATTATTTTTATTTCTTCCTTCTTCCTTGTATTGATTCCACATAGTCCTCGAGAAATTGAAAAGTGCTGAAAAATAAAGACTTTTATTTTTTGTTTTTTTTCTCCCTCCTCAGTAGATTCTTAAGTAGGGACATCCGAGGAACAAGCAATTAAAAAAGTCTGGTAGAGAGCTGGGACCTCCTTGATTTGGACTTGTTTCTCCAGAACATCCCACAGATGTTCGATTAGACTGAGGAATGGGTAATTTGGAGGCCAAATCCACACCTTTTCACAATTCTTTTTAAAACAATTTTTGAAACGTGGCAGTGTGTTACCCTCCCATTAAGCAATAGCGTCGCGTTAAAGTGTTGTAGTTAGTCTGCACCAAGGTTTGGACAGGTTACAGTAACAGAGCCAGGAGCTGAAAAATGCCAGCAACACATTTATTCATCCTGATTATCCTTTTGTTACAGCAGGACAGTTATTCAGATAGCAGCTTAGAGGATTAAAATGTAAATTACATAATAGCGTGGTGGTGTGAGACTGTATAATGTTCTATATAATGACACAGGCTAATTAGCAAATTACTAATTCTAGAAGAACTAGCTTCTAGCTCTAAAACCAGCATAGAGATTATGTGAGTTCGTTTTTCCACACTAGTACTTTTCAAACTGAGGACTAGCACTTTGTAATCAGTGCATTTGAGCATTAAACTATCTTTATATATGGTGCTCACAAAAATATGGGAATATTCAATTACAAATAATAAATAATAATAAATAAAATAAAATAAAATGCCCCTTAAATTTTGTGAGCAGTATATATTGAATTTAGAAACAAATGTAACACCATTAGGATCGTGATTTTAAAAGGGCTGTATTCACCAGACAAGCAAAGATAAAGGCAAAGTTTTGGGATGGCAGTAGCTTCTGAAAACTTTAGGGACTCTGGACCTGATGGTCCAGGGTTTAAATCCCACCATTGTTTGAACTGTAAGACTATCAGTTGTAAGTCGTTCTGGATAAGGGCATCTGCTAAATGTCATAAATAAATACATGAAAACAAATGATCCTTTAGTGAAACAGTTAAGGACAAAATAAGAAAAAAAACACATGTGGCAAGTTCTGTTTTCATAATGTAGTTAAGATTAAATAATGAAATTGCATTGTTTAAGCGATACTCTCCAAAAGCCTTACTGAGGTCGTCGTGGTTACCAAACAGCTTTCAAAGTTAGGATTTTTCTGGTACTGTTCCTGGAGAGCTGCCGTTGGAGAGCCCATTTCATGAGGTCTATTCATCTGAGGTTGCTCTGTGTGGCTGGAAACAAATCAGAGGTATTTAAAACCCATCGACACATCGCCTGGCACCTCTTATCGTTTGGCACTCAGCTGTGCGTTTGGGTTAGGAGGAAAAAAAGAAGGCAGAAAAACATGAAACTCATCTCCAGAGCAATCTGCCTCTGCTCTGCTCAGGTGCTGGAGAGCTTTGAAGTAGAGATTTGACCATTATCAGGAAGATAGGGCCCTGCTCTGGACGGCCTCCTCTTTAAGGGAGACTCTAAGGGGGTCTAAGATTTTCTTCTTTTGTTGCCTGGCAACAGACCATAACGTACAGCAGGACACCAATGTATTGATGGAAGAGATGGTGAAAGAGAGTAAGGAAGAGGGGGTGCATTTATGTGTCAATCCATGATCCCTTTGGGGGTAAGGGGGAGGTGTGGTGTTGGTCAGTGGTCAAAGGGGCTTAGCTACACCTCTGCCATGTTCATTACCGGTCTGTACAAAAGATCTTTACTTGCACATTGATCGGCTGAGAAATATATCTGGACCTGTATCGATTTGCTAATCTTGAAGATTTCATTTAGGATCTTACTGCAGACAGAAGCTACCAAAAAAAACCACATTTCCTAACATTATTAAATTATTTTAAACATCACATTCCAGCACTCTAAAGCTAGTCTCCATTAGTCTTCCTTTTCAAAATTAAGGTACTCCCCGATGACCAGTTTAAATGCTCGGCGAATCCATTATAATAAACAGAGAAGCCTAATATATACTTTAGCCTAATTTAATTTAGCCAAACATTAAAACATGACCACAATCACAACTTTTCCCCACTACATTCCTAGCACTCATCAATCCCACCTCAATGCCCCCTACAGTGTTACTGCATCATACTGTGTAATTTACCTTAAACATGCTTAAAACATTTATATTCAACTACAGTTAATCATGACCATAAAAATAACTTAACGTGTTGAATATCTCATTTAGTTTATTGACTAACATATTAAAAGGGAAAAACAAAAACCTTTAATGCAGTGCAGATCTCCACTGAGTTTCTTTTGTTTTTATTTTTACAGTACTGTATTTTCAGGACTCAATATCTTAAATCTTTTACATTATATTAATCTTATTGTTATTATTTATTTCATTTACCATTAATACAATCTTAAATATTTCAATTAACATCTAGGTCACCCAAGGAGGTCAGGTCCCATTTTGAGTCTTGGTCCTCCCAAGGTTTCTTCCTTCAACATTGAGGGAGTTTTTCCCTTTCCACGGACACCCTTTTAAGATAATATAATGGTGTAAAGCTGCTCTGAGACAATGCTCCATTGTAAAAAGCGCTTTAGAAATACATTTGACTTGACTTTGTATCGTTAGTGCAAGCCAGTCACCATGGGTCCTATGAAGATCTAATAGCAACAGCGCAAAGTATCACATTTTGAATGGCAAATAGACACTCAAAGGCAATTCCAAAATTTGGGACACTTTTCATGGCCAGCAACAATCACCAGACGATAGTCTAGTCATAGTCTAGATTATTGGAGGAATTGTTGAAATTTGCTCCCAAAATGCAGATGGATCGCAATCCCACAGTGTACCAGGGGCTGAAATCTCAATACACGGATATAATCCCAAACCAACATGAGGCGTTAATATAAGGTGAGGCATAAGCATATATGAGCACACATAATCCCACATAAGACCCATGCTTTTGATTTCATTGGTATAAAGTGTGTGTATGAACTGTGTCTTGCAGGAAGCCTATCTTCAGCAGCAGGGTGAATAGGGATTGCCCATCACCCCAGCTCTAATTCTATCCACTTTCCACCATTTCCCCCTGAGTTTAGCACTGAGAGCTAAATCATTTTCACCAGTGTTCCAGCTCATCTGGGAAAGTTTGCAGCTGAGAAACAGCAACTTTGCAACATGACCTGCATCTGCACCAGCACTAAGGTGAAGGTTTTCCCACAGGAATAAACAACCACTTTTTTCCCGACACACTGCTACAGATCATGATCACACCATCTTGACAGCATTTCAGAGTTTGTGGTGTCAGGGTGATGGAGAAGACCTAGGAGTGTAAAGAAAAGCACTCTTTTGTCATCCCAGAAAGAAACCAAATTCCCAATGGGCATGTCACTGCATAATACTACAAATTACACTACAGCAAAGGTAGTTTATCTTCCTCCTCAATTTTATCCTGACTTAGGTTTAAAGAGTGGTTCCAGAGCCAAATGCTTACTCTGAACTATCCAGTCAATAGCCAATAGATAAGTGGACTATCCAGACAATGGACGCTAGTCCACTGCTCAAGGCTCAGAGTACCTGGGTATTATTCATAATTCTTAGAACTGTTAAAGCAAGTGGCCCCTCACATGGCAGTATATATTTCAGAACAACCTGTACAGGAACCTAGTTTAGCTCATGCTTCAAGACAGGGTCTTTTCTCTGCACACAGGAACTCAAGTGACCCAAGTATGGACAAAAGAATATGGTGACTGGTCCAGATGTAGTGATGGAAGTGTGTAGAAGTATATAGGGCAAATCTTACTGGGGTTAAGATTCTTGGTTCTCTGTAGTGTTTGTGTAGTTCAATTCATCAGTCGGCTAATTAATGCCATTTGAGATCATCGGCATCGGTCGATGCCTGCTCTCACGAGGCCGATATTCAAAAATAGAGAGAACATTAAATGAGAGTAAGGCTATTTATTAAAAGACAAAAACTTTGTTTAGTGTATTACAAATTGCTGCTCTGAACTGGAACTGAGTTTAAAAACAAACACATTCCTACGATGAGCACTACTCTAAACTCATATGTGGAACATATTATGCTCAAGTGGACAGAAAACAGCTCACCTGATGTACATACTCGGGTCAAGAAGCCGAGCAGTCCAGGCGACTGCTATGATGATTAAAGTATTTTGCTTCCTTATATTTCTTTATTTTTACATTATTAAAAAATCAGATATGAGCCACATTAAGGCAAAAAAAAATCTGACATAATGAGTCACACAATGAGTCACTTGATTACTGTAATGGACTCCTAACTGGACTCCCAAAAAAGACAATCAAACAGCTTCAGCTGATTCAGAATGCAGCTGCCAGAATTCTCACTAGGAGTAAAAGAAGGGAGCACATCACCCCCATCC
>JAVSBV010145893.1:0-15781 GCA_033117975.1 Parotocinclus spilosoma | reverse complement strand
AGACAGAGAGAGACAGAGAGAGACAGAGAGAGACAGAGAGAGACAGAGAGAGACAGAGAGAGACAGAGAGAGACAGACTTATGATAAAGCTCAGGCTGTTCACCCCTTTCTCTCTTAATTCTACAGTTTTCTCCCACTTGTCCCCTGCCCACAGCTCAGGACAAGTTGTCTGTGTGAAAGACGATGCGCTGTTCTGCAACTATGATTAAATGACGCTTTGATGCAAATAATTTGAATCAATAATGATTAAACTCACTACAGCCTACTTAAAAATACAAATGATGACTAGACTGAAAAAAATGTTCCACAACCTGGGTGCCTTCAAGCATGAGGAATGAAGCAGGAATGAAGTCTTCTGGTGTATATAGTGAACATGGTCGAAGGCAATGCATAATGCAGAGAAGCAACTGCTCCCAAAAATACCACTGCAACAGCCTTGGAATCAGGTATGCACCAAAGCAATGTTATGTGTTTCCATGCAATAGTAGAATTTTATAAATGCAGAAAATTTGATTTAAGCAAATGTTTAGTTAGAGAAATCTGGTGTAATGGGGTTTCTTGCTGATATTTAAATTTCACTTTTGTCACACTTTGCATTTTTAGGCATGTGCGTCAGTTTTTGGGTGCCTGCATCTGTCAATAAACAGACATTAATCGTTAATCGCAATTATTTATATGACGACCAACAATAAAGGTTCATGACTGACTGATTACAGTAATCATGACCAGTGACATCATTATGCACTGTAGCATATCAAGCCATGAACAAAAAAGACCAGATAATTAAGCTTGATTCAACACATTGCAAAGGATCTTGTTACCATTTTCAATGTAAAGATTTACTTAAATAAGTAAATAAAGATTTACGTAAATGTGCTTATATTGGCAGTTCTTGTTGTCAAATTTTTATTTCAGATCCCTTGTTATCTAAAAATAATCATTGCCCAGCGCTAAATTAGTGTATTAAGACCATGATAAGTGTTTTCACTCTGATATCCTAACAGTATATCCCATTTATCACAGTGATCACCACTATGCTCCTATTGAACTTGATTCTCTCGTAATTAGCAAAGTCAGTATTTTCTTACCACCACCACTCTAATCATTACAGTGCACTATCACCAGCAAATATTAAAACCACAGCCGTGATCCCATGACATGTTTACAAATAAGCTGTGAAACCAGAGGTTCTGCTTGCTGGGTCACTTGAATGGAGTGATTTATCAAACCACCCACAAACACGCTTAACTGGAACATCAGAGGTTGTTCAGGATGCTGAACATTGATTGGTTTGCTCATATTGCAACCTCCTGTCATCTGTATTACCAAATCCAAACATGTGACAATGAACAATCAATAGCTCATGCAGTTCCAGGTGACAAATGGCTTCCTTGCCTGTGCTTTAAAATCCCTCAAATCCAGGTATAGCTACAATATTATAAGTCATTTTTGTTAAAACACAAAGACGTAGTTTTAGTAATTAGACCACTGCAGGCATGTACATTTGTGCAATTGTGTGTGTATGTGTTGTAACAAGTTCCACCTATACCACATCATGTGCTGTTGACACAATTGGGATTATGAGGAGTCCTAAGGATCTCAGAATGACAGACTGAGAAGAAAAAAAAAAAACTACAGTGAAATACACTGGATGGCCTGAATACATTAATGCTTCACTCACTTCGGAGAGAATCACAGCCGAAGTAAGTACCTCAAGTAAAAGTAACTCCATTACAGTAGTGCATGGGTGACGCAGTTATTCGGACCATTTTCCCTACTTTCAAAAATGTATGTAAATTAGTGCCTTTTTGCTGTGAAGTTAGAGTTTGCCAACATATCAACGTAGTGTCAATATCTCATTACCAACATGACTATAGCTTTGGAGCTTCTACTTCAAGGTTGGGTACTTTCTCAGTGCATTGAAACCCAGAGTAATGCAAGTTTGTGGTGACTGGTCCAGACAAGCTTGTGTTGGTTGAGCTCAACCACCATGTTTAAATACTTGTACACCAGTAGCAACAGATCTTCAAATAAAAAAGGCAGACAAACAGACTGACAGTGAAGTGCATAACTTACACAACATGTGTGACAGAGTACATACATGATTTCGAGTCATCCAAGTTAAATTCATGTGCCTTACTTCACTTCAGTGTCACACACTTACTCCAACTGGCAGTGCAAACACAAACCAGTCTCATGATCATAACGCTAATTTCTTCAGATATTGTATTTTGTAAGTATTGAACAGACTGAGACAAAGTGAGACTTCAGTGAGATTTAGAGCAGATCATGCTTATGAACAGAGACTTGCAAACGATATAGGTGTAGAAAGTATAATCTAATTGTGGGTTAAGAGCCATGCTAAAGGGACCAACGGTGGCATCTTGGAGCTTCTTCCCTACTTCTTATTAGTAGAATCAACAGCACTAGATTTAAACGTTTAGAGAGTTTAAAGTGTGATAACGCTGTTTCATGTCATTTGTGTTTCTTCAAGCCGACTCGTTCCCTCTTGGTTGTGTGCAGCCAGCGAGGTATGGTTATTTTTGTTTACTTCCAACTTGCACGTTTATATTTTGGTGCTACAGTCCGTGTGTCTAATCTAAATGCGATTGAAACAACCTAGAGCCGTCATGTTTGTATGAAACCACTGACAATGTCACTGACTTTATAAAAATAATTCTGGTTTTGATATTCATCTTTGAGTCTCATTGTCAGATTTGGAGAAGTTGCATGTCAAACTACTATTATGTGTATACAACCCTTTAGGGTCCTAAAATATTATCTTAGAGTACTGTTAACACATTTGAGAATTGATAATATAATTTGAATTCACTAATTATGTTCTCTCCTAACAATTCCCACATACACATCAGAAGGTAGAATGGCTTCTTACTTGTCTCTAGGTTTGGAATAAATGCGTGAGTGATGCCCTGCGATGAACAGGAGCCCAATCCTTGTTAGTTTCTCAAGGACAACCTCCTGATCCACCACATCCCTCATGATAAAAGATAAAGAGTTTTCAAAGGACAAAGTGACAGTAAACTAAATTAATCCATGAGGCTAATCAGAATGCACTGAATACACTGTATGATGCAGACTGGACTAAATCCTTCAGTATCCATTCAATAGTACTATTTATCTTTTTTATTATTATATGGTGAGCTTAGACTTGAGCCATATTTTAGACATAAAGGGGAACATCTGGATTCAAGGTTTTAAACATAGTTCTTCTATATTGTTGATGTGTTTACAATCAGTTATATACAGTATATGAATATCGTCTTCAACTATCACGATACGTTTTTGCCTTATTGCCCAGTCCTACTTTAGGTATCGCGATACAATCATTTCCATACAAACACTTAAATCACAGCTGCTCTTGAGGTTAACAGACTGGTGATCTACAATCTTTCCACATGTCCTGAAGCTGAACAAGCACCGCTATGCAATAAGGCCCATGTACCATTATTATACGCCACACAATCACACGCTTTTAAAAGCAGAAGACTTACCGGTTTGTATCTGTTCTAGTCCATTTTTTTGCACTCCAGTACCTAGACCCTCGTGCTCCATGTTTTTGGGGAGATCAGGCTGATTGCTGCTGTTTCCTCCCAAACCGTATACTCATTCCTCCTAGATACAGAAAGGGGGGGAAACCCGGGACTCCTCACCGCGTTTATTCAACGACTGACTGTCCCAACTAACACGCACACACCGGCGTCCAACCACCGACAAAAAAGGGAGCCGAAAATCTGCGCTGCAAAGCTCTGTCAAACTCAAATGAAAACAAATCTCAACTGTTCGCGAATTCTGTGTGGTTTTTAAAGGTCAAATATAATAATAAAGCCCTTAAATAACTTCTGAACAGCAGGCACTGCTCTCACGCAGCCAGCTGATGGCCTGCTTCTGCTCGCTTTATAGATCAGCTCAACGAAACCAACAATCAGACCGTACCAAAATCATTGTAGCGTGATCGCGGAACACTTATGTCGACTGCTTTATTAAATATCTATTTATTCAAGCTGTTTGGATATTTACCTTAACAAAATACATATGTAAGTTTGCCTTATTGATATGTCTACGGCAAATTAACGCTTTGTCAAGCCTTAACTTATTGCTATTAGTCGATACTATACCCGTCTTCCCAAAAATGGAGTGATCCGGTGAGGCTAACGTTCAAACTCAGCTGATTGCAGCGTTGGAAGGATTTCAACAAGTGTGGATGAGTCTGCAGATAACTACAATATTCCTAAAAAATAGGGGCTATTTAATTATAGAATATTTCGTTTAGAAGTATTTTTGTGAGTAGGATATAATAACTGTTATTATTATTATATGCAGATTTACACATGTGAGAAATAACAGTAGTTTGTACATTTACATTATTACTTATCCACAGCAACTTACAATGAATTGTGGGGTAAGGGCATATCAGGGACCCAAGAGTGGCACCTGACAGTTGATTACCCTAACTGCAACACAGCCACTTTAAACTTGAGCCACTTATGTGAGTAGAGCTTACATACACCTCAAATACCTTCTCATTGGTGAAGACTGGGATGCAAGTTGTTCTCTGATTCATAGATCACCATTTGCACATTGTTATTGTACAAATTGTCATTATGTGTCCTTATCCTGATTAATCAACTGTTTGTCATAATGACTTGTTTGACATGAAATGACTTCAAATGATCAAACTTGTATAATGTATGTCTACTTTTTAATTTTATTCTACTTATGTCTACTTTTTTATCTTTATTTATCTTATTCAAAGACTGAAGTTTATTGGTTGCAACTGGGATTGTGCGATCTATATTTCATTCCACCTCATGTACCATATTGTGAATGACAATAAACCTCCTTGAATCCCTGAAATGAAGACGGTGAATGGCAAAACGTTTGGACTTTTTCAGTTACATTATAACATTTAGCAGACCATATTCAACTACCTCCCAGTAGAATCCACCTACCCTATTCCACTACCTGGATTTTTGTACACAATTTCTGCGTGTGTTAGTAAAACCATTTGGGTCATGATTGAGTCTCATAGTGTACGAGGTACAGAGCAGGGTTTCATTTGGTGCCTTTAGGCAGAAGTGGGCTGGTCTATTTTTATCTCTGAAGGAAAGCATCTTTTCTACAGTTTCTTATACAGACAGATAAAGGAAGCCAGTGAATGTGTGAGAATCTGGATAGATTGAAAACCTGTGTTGTGTATTGTTGCATCCACACTTCATGATTAAGATATTCTTTTTAATGATTTAAAGTTTGGCAACATCCAGTAAGTAACAATTTTGAGTTAAGTACACAGGGAACTGGTAAATGAAGATGCTATATTTTGGATTTTCACCATATTAATATGGTGGCAATAATAATTACAATGGCAGTAATATACTGCTCACAACAGTTTGGGGATATTTCAAAACGAAACACTCCCTGATATAATATCCCATTATTTTTGTGAGCAGTGTAGTTGCATGAGAATATATTGAAAATATATTATTGAAAAATAATTACTGACGTTATCCCACCACTGGCTACTGTTGGGTGCTTGAGAATTTAAGGTGGTAGGCTACCAGTCCCTCTGCTAAATGACTAAATGCAAATGTATATGTGGAATAAAAACAAGTTCAGATACCTGGGGGCAGGGGAGGGGAGAGACTTAATGTCATGTAGTGGCTCACTAATAGCTAAAGCACAGCCACAGTGATGACACATTTAGAGACACACCTGTATCTTGGGACCCTTTTTGACTGATCATGCAAATGAAAAAATGGAACTATGCACTGTTGCAAGACCATTTTTGGGGAGGCTATACATGTTCTGAGGGTAATGAACCGGACCAGGGTACTCCCTATTTCTGAAAATAGGAAAACACAAAACATGATTTTCATAAAAATATTCTGTGAAAGCAAACAAGTTAAAATGACTTGAAAAAAATGTCCAGGATCTGTAATGGTGGTTAACCTTTAAAAACTTAACAACAAATGTTTGTCTTTTTCTTTTACAAATGATGGTATATTTTGCGTAGTCTCTTGCATGTTTTGTTAATTGATGGCACACACACCTCTGCATTTTTCTCTTAACTATGGCAAACATAGAATTCTGCTTCCATCGTTAGCAGATTAACACCAGTTTCTAATATTTTATTATTAATTCCATTTAACTAACATCTGCTGTCCGGTTAATGTGAGAATTCCGCAGCAAGAAAGTGAGTTTAAATTCTTTTAGATTTTTTTTATTTATCCCTACTGTCAGTTTCTAAAAATCATGTTTGCATTAACCTATTCATTTTGGTACATTTATAAATATAATTGTAATTTTATTATAATAGTTGCTGATGCATTTATATGAAGGTGACTTTCAGTAAGACTTCAAAACAGGACTGCACAAGGGATATTTTGTTGAATGGCCAAATAGTAGCAGCTTGGCAGAACTGAGGTTTGAACTCACAAACAATTAGTAGTCCAGAGCCTATAAAACGTTATTGTTGAATACGTTTTCCACCCCCAGGTAATTATATAACATTATAACACAAATGTGAATTACTATATGGTTTTAAACATTTGAATTTATAACGCAGATGTGAGTTCTGTTGCTGTCCAGGGCTTTACTGACTACGTTCATGCTGTGCTCACCGCTTTCACTTGACTGTTCCTGCCCCAGCCCCCTTTCAGTGACAGCTGGCTTTTGGGGCTTTGTGTAGTAAACTGGCCAACATCTGCACAAAGGAGCCTCCCTGGGTCTTCTGGGGGACAGCGTGTCCCATCTTAAGTGTGACATTTGCCTCCCCCCATCTTATCCCATTTTATCCCATCCCATCAGATCTTATGTAGATGGTAGCTATATTGCTACAGGTTCAAATGGCTTTGAGTAACTATGAAGAATAATTCAATCATCAATCTATATCTCATCTATCAAGATTTCTCCATTTTACTACACTGCTACGTTCACTGCTACATGCCTGCAGTAGATTTGAAATGCTGGGACCATGTTGTCCTAAAAGTACTGGGTTATAAACCAGCAAGCCTAGTTCAAATGTGACCACTGGCTAGGTGGAGCCAGTGACAAGGTGCAGCAAGGCTTTTAGCCCACAACTGCTTGGATTGTAAAATTGTATCAGATGTAATTCACTCTGGATGAAGTTACTGACCGTAAATTATCTTCAAGAGCACAGTGAATAGATGTAAGTATACAATCCACTCGAACCTAGGTCACAATATTGCAGAGCTAGCGAGCAGCCATGGTGAGCAAACACCTGAGCATAGAGAATAAAAGTATACATTTTTTACATTTTACACATCTATCACTGAAATGCTCTGTTATCTATATACAAATACTTGGTGCACTAGACACTCAACATAATTAAAATATTTAGCCTTAGCCACCACATTATTGGGGAAATATTTAGAATGTAAAGTGGATTCTTAAAATGCATAAAATGTACAGGTTTATGTAACTTTTATTATATAATTTTTTGACATCATTAGACTAGTAGAACGATTAAAAGCGTTTTCCTTCCTATATTGTAACTATTATGAATATTAATTTATGAAAATCAATCTGACAGCCCAGCAATGAGCATAAATGTGAAAATCCTAATTGCACATTTAAGTGGCATGCGTAGATGTTAGATAATGAATGAATAAGGTAGATAAACCACTAATGGATCATCTGGAATGATTTTCAAACTGTATATACTGTGTCATCCAAGATAGAATTTGCAAAAATGTGCTAAATGTAAGTTATTTTTGCATATGGCTGTAGGACACTGACATACAGTAGTACTGCAGGGTATCTAGTACTATGAGGGCTTCACTTTTATTCAGGTTGAGTATAAGAATCGTATCAGGTGGCAGCACAATGAAAAATGCTGTCAGTAAAAATTGGTGCAGATGAGAAGGCATGGAAAGCAGACACAAAGAGAGAGTAGGGAGTCTATTAAGTGTCCAGTCATACATAGAGCACAGGAAAGATTTCCCCCTTCATTCCAGAGAGGTAAATAAAGGGTTCATTTGCAAATGGCAGCTGTCCCCCTTCAACTGAAGCACACTCAGACTCTCAAACACAGGAAACACAGGGACAAATGCACGTGTTCACCAACACCTCCCGGTTTTCTTTGTGGGTAATGTGTATGAATACTACAGTCCTGAAGCTGAATACTGAATAAGAGAGAGTCAAAGTAGAGGTAAACAGCTCACACAATAGAACATGATGTAATCACATCACAAGTCAGTCACTGCACCATACATAAAAGAAAAGAAACACAGGCATGCTGTATATGGCTATTAATGACAAGCAAAGAAGTTCAGAAGTTTCAAGTTTTGTTTTGTGTTCTGTTTTTTAGCATTTACTAAATACTTAGTGTAAGCTTCAAAACATTGGAACATATGTTAGCAGACTTTTAGCATTTGTGTTTACATTTAGTCATTTAGTAGATGCACTTATCCAGAGCGACCTACATCTGGAAAAAAATAGAATAAGGACCCTTTTTAATGACCCAAATGCGCCAGTTTTGCAGTTCTCAAGCTTAAACACTGGACCTTCTGGTTCACAGTCCATTACTGTAACTAGTGCACAACCACAGCTTATTTACTGCATTCTTTAAAAAAGTGATATAATAATAAGCCCTATTCTACACAAAGTTAGTCATTTAAAAAAGAAAAACTACTCTAAGTATGTATTACTAAATTGCATTACAATGATTTAGTCAAATAGCCAAAAAGGAACACTAAGGACCGACCTGCTGAAGCACAGTTTCAGCACAGTTTCAGCATGGGTCCTGCTGAAGAAGCTGACCCATTGTCTCAGAGTCCAAGGGTCACTTTACAGAGTGACCAGGGTCATGCATGGCCCCTTAATCACATCACAATAGCTTAAGTGCTACAATGTCCCCACATAAATTTGCGCAATATCCAAACCCACAGTCCGTTGGATATGACTCAATGTAGAAACAAAATGTGAATTTATAAAATAAATATACAAATAAAAAGCTACAACCACATACACTGACTTAACCCAATAAGCAATATACAGTGCTAGAAAGTTTGCAAAGTCATTACAAATGTCTATATTCTTTATAATTGAAAGAATCTTCATTAATTATGGAGCTATGAAGTCTGGATTGTACCAACAAATTCTACAGGAGAATGTTATTATCTAATTAATGTAAGTTTAGTCATAAGTGGATCATGCAGCAAGAAAATGACGCTAAGTAAGTAGCACAAGTAAGTCTACAAAAATGCTTAAAGAAAAATAAATGTATCACCTCAGTGTCAATGCAGACGGAGAATGATCCACCACCCAAATAGTTCCTGATTTGTGGTGGTCTTGTGGGGGTCCTGACCATTAGAGGACACAATAAAGGGACAAACAGACTATTTAGAGATTCAGATGGACTACAGTCTGTACACGGTGATTCTGTATGGTAAGTGGAACTGATCAATTCGACAGTGTAGAAACAAGGAGGTGTACCCAGTAGTGATTGATGAGTACATATATTTAATATGGTGTTCAGACAACATCAAGATCGTATAATATGCAATGTCACAGAATGTATCATGGATGCTGATTAATGTATACCTGTATTTTATACAAATTCTACCACCATTTGCGGCATTACACTCTTTTATATCAATTCTAGTAGTCATTACTACAATGTTACCTACGTTTCCATTTAATTCCATTTATTTTCTATGACCAGTCAGAGCTAAAATGGTCAGATATGTCACACGATTGCATGTCGTATTAATCAGATCTGCCTGGAACGCCACAGGTGATGCAAATTTGTGTATTTTTATCATTCATTTTTGTCTGGACAAAGTCACGAAGTCCTGTTGTCAGTCACATGACAGAAGCCAAAGTGGCCAAAATGTACCAGAAGACCTTTTCATAACAGTAAAAAGTGTCACTGCTTGTAAAGATATCCATGTAATCAGAATACTGTAGTTAATGTAATCTGATCAAATAATTGCCTAAATTAGTTTTTCTTTGCAGTCATTTGATCAGTTTGTCACACAAAACCATGACTGTGCCCCAATTCAAAAACATTGTCTTACAAACTATTCTGAGACACGTTATACAAGTTACCTTGAGGCCTAGTGTAACTCAAAACACAGCTTTCTATCCTACACGTTTCCATTTCTACCAGGCACCACCCACTTTCCTCCAACTAACACTCCTCACCCATTATACTGTTTCATTACCATGATAAATGAAGTACTAAAGGGTAGAGGACAAGATGAATTGGTACCCCTCCCCCCCTGTTAACAACATTTGCTAGCAAACATTCCTCCAGCCTCTATGGAATGTTCTATTTCAGTTCATCATGATGCCAAAGTGGCTTTATGACAGCTAACTGTGACTGCAGAGTTAAGTTCCTCTTGAGTAATGAGACTGAATAAAGCCTTTCAATAGGAACTTGACCACTTGTAGCAGACTTTCTGCAGACTAAGGGTGCATGCAAATTGTTGGTGTTACAAATCTATGAAAGCCGGTCCTTATTTGACATTAAATAGATGGATGAGTGGCAGCAGCAAACACACGCACAAGCTTAAGATAACCCACGGTGAAAAGGTTACATGTCATTCTCGTTAACACAGGTGGTTCAGAGTAACTGCTTTCACATTCATTTCATAGTCGGATAACCTGAAATTGTCACGAATCTGATTGACACATTTACATGCACTTGGGCGATTAGACAATATAAAATATCCGGTTTTAAATGACAATAATCAGATTTCTACTTTGCAATCATCCAATAATCTAAAAAAAAAAGTGACGTAAACTTCAAACTTATTATTATTACTTTTATAGTTGTTGTTTTGTTTAAACTCTAAATTTCTTCAAGCACATACAGTACTGTGGAGTCTCCCCATTTTTGGTTACCATTTTGTGAGTGTGGCACTTAATTCCAGGGTAGCCAAATCCCATGGGAGAAATATGTCTACAAAAACACGCCCAAAATAAGTAAATTGGCTAAAAACATACTTTAGACCTTGAACAAAACCAATTTGCAGTGATATTGGAGCAAAAGAGAGAAAAGATCAAGGTGCATGCCCAAATAAACAACTATCTTGCATTTCCCCCTGGGATTAAAAGATCTATCTATCGATCTATCTATGGATATCTGTCTGTCTGTCTGTCTTTAGAATCAAGCACCTTAAAAAACTGTAACCTGCAACTACCAATATTTGTAAAATACACAGTAGTTTCTGCACAAGTAGACCTGACAACTAGGCACTTTCAGGACATTTGGGTGCATGTAAATCCAGTAAAGAGAGCTGGATTCCTCAGTAATCAATTTTTCAGTTCATGTATATAGTTACTGTGATTTTGATAAAGGTTTTTTTCAGTCTACACAAATTGCAGACAAGTATGCACCAGAGACCCTGAAGCAAACATCAATACTTTAATACCGAAACTAGTTCAGACAAGAGTATTACATAAGTGGGATTAGAAGACCACACATCTTGATCTGAATGTCTGATCATTCTGTGAGATCGAATGTGTAAAGGAAAATGGCAGCAAAAGCTCTAGCGCCTCTTACCCACTGTGACTGGTCTTTATCTCTACATAATACAACAGAAAAGTCTTAATCCCCAGGCCCCAAAGAGGAAATCCCCAACCTGCAGAGCTTTTTAGAAAGACATCCCTATTATGAGTTAAATTTCACATCTTACAGTATAAAACTACAACCAGTAGTATAAATAGAACAAGGTCAAATTAGTTGAATATAAATTAGAGTCAACACTTTTATTTCATTAAGCAAGATAAATAGAAAAGCAAATGAAAAGCAAGAAAGTTTTTTGATTATGCAAATTGGATGCAAACTTAATTATCATGAGTGAGTAGAAAGTGACATGTACATGGGGTGGACATAAGTATGTCAAACTGGATGAGAGTACCACACATTGACTGTTCAGTAGGGCGTATGGTCACCCTAGACTGCTAAAACACACTGATAGTGATGGGGCAAGGACAGGTTCAGACTGTTCAGCAGTTTTTGTGAGCTCATCTTCCACTCTTGCTCCAGGGAATCTTCCAGCTCAAGAAGTGTTGTGGGAAACATTGGACAGTTTACCAGATGTCTTCCCGGTACAACCCAAGTATGTTCAGTGTGATTTAGGACTGGAGAACGTAAACACCAGTCCATGTATGTGATATGTGCCTAGAATCGATTCCTGTCTTTATATAGTCTATGAAGTGCTATTATTTTTTATGTCAAAGTGTATTAAATATAATAAAAACCCCTTATAATAAAGCCTACTATTCTATAAGTTCCTCACATGCTGTCAAGTCTCACTGAGGCATGAAGTCCACAAGGCCTCTGAAAGTGCACTGTGGTATCTAGCACTAAGAAATTAGTGGAGGATCCTTTAAGTTCATTGGTGAGGTCTCTGTGGAACTGACCTAATTTAAGTTCTGAGATTTTTTGACCAGACTCAGATAAACAAAACAACAACAATAAATAAATAAATAAAAAGGGCATTGTCTTACATTTATGTAACTGCAGACAGTATGAGACCACGTTTCATGTTTTGTCTGATTTACTGTAATTTGTTAATAAACATCCATTATTGTATTTCAGGCATTTATCAACACTTTTTCCAAAGAAAAAGTTGGAAGCATTTGGGATGGACCATCACACAGTGAAAATATGTTTTGTGGTCAGATTAATCAGTATTCCAGATATTTTATGGAAGAAATGGTTGGCATGTGTTCTGGACCACAAACAAAATGGACTACCCTGACTTCTATCAGCAACACGTAGAAAAGTCAGTCTCTGTCATTATATGGGGCTGTGTCAGTGCCCTTGGCAAAGAGAATTTACACTTCTGTGATAGTAGCAGTAATGTAGGAAAGTACACTGAGATGTTAAAGCCACATATGCTGCCCTCAAGAAGACAATTTTCAGGGATGTTCATTCATATTTTAACAAGACCATGCAAAACCACATGATGCACACATTACAAAAGCATTGCCACAGAAGAAGAGGGTACAGTACTGGACTGGCCCAACTTTTTCTTGGAATGTGTTGCAGACTAAAGGTTACACCCTTAGATCTCAAGTGCTTTTAATGTAAGCCAATGATACTCTATGTCTGAGGAAAATACAAAGTATGTATTGATAACAGCTTCTGCTAAATGTTATTACAGTCAATACTTCATTGGCACCAACATAGAAAAGCTAAAAGGCACAGGAATATGTACAAGTGATGTACAACGGTCTTTGTTAATAGCTCTGTGAACTTCATTTACTAGACAAGAATGAACTAGCCCACTTTTCTAACATGAGGAATTGAGTAATATAAATTTCAGAAGCCATTTTCCATTTAACCCGTACAACAGAATGTACAATGGCATAAAACTAGGGATACTTGCACAAAGGTTGGGAGACACAAAGAAAAGGAGCGCAAGAAAGAGAGTGCGACCGAGCAAGAGACGGGGCGCAGTCTGGGACACAAAAGAGACACACAGCTGTTGCTACGGTGAAGTCATCAGTATGGAAACATGATGAAGCAGGGTCGGATTGTTCAGAACAGCATCATTTCCTCCACTGTTCTCTGAGAACTAATACACACCCACTATTAAGGTTTGAAAATAGCTGGCCTCAGGGTGAATCTGTTCTTCTATAAAAATAGTGTTTCTACAGAGCTGACATGCTGTATTTAGTTTTGCAGCTCTATTTTTCTTTAGAAGTTATTTTCCTTGTTAAACAGTTAATGTCCTTCAGTTGACTTTGGAAAATGCTGAGCATTGCATTCCAGAACAAAGAGCACTCCAGCACACATACTGCTTTAATCGTTTATTATCTACTGCACTGTAGTGTATTTGGAATTATGACAATGTCCATTGTGAAAAGCACTACCCAAAAACAGAATATTACAGAAGAGCTTGAAAACATAAAATACACAAATGTAAAATACACAGTAAAACAAAATACAATGCTGCATTGCAAAATAATCCCAACATTTTATAAAATACTCTATACACACACACAGGCAACACAGCTAGTCTTTAGTAAACACTCTTTTGTAGATTTATTAAATTCCTTTTAACCGTTTATTTTATTAGATACACCTTGCCAGTACCGGTTTAAACTCACTTTTGCCTTTAGAACTGCCTTAATTCTTTGTGGAATAGATTCAACAAGGTGCTGAAAATGTTCACCAGAGATTTCAGGATGAAGTATAATAATAATAATGTTCAAAAATAGATTATTGTCGTGGCCATTTCTTTTTCTCACTATAGTACCAGCACTCCTCACTTCCAGCACATGACTCCTTGCATTTCCTTAATATGCACGAAAGAGTGAAAGAGAGTATCATACTGCATGTCACGTGCCTGAGAAAATTTCAGATATCGAACAAGATTAAAATTTCAGATTACAGTTTCTGCTGACTGTATATTTAAGTAGCTGCAAAACTTTAAAGTCTTGATTTGGATCAGAGCCAAACAAGCATTAGTGCTTTTAATAGTTTTGCCCCCACAGTATCACACAAAGACCAATTACTGTTTTTTTTTTTTTTTGTTTGTTTTTTTAAGAAAGAAGGTTTGGTTTAGAAATAAATAGAAGAAATATTACAGCATCATACTGTTACTGCTGTTATCTGAAGATGTTTACAGTCAAAACATACATGTTGAAGTCATGTTGAAGCTTTTAAGACATTTAGAGTTATTCAGAATAAAAGTCGTCTTTAAAAAATGTCACCCGTTTGAAATATGTATACAGTATATAAAGAACTTTAAGAATTGTGGCATTTCTTTGCCAATTTAAAAACCCTTATACCATTTTTTCTTTTAACCATAAAGCTATGCACTTAATAAGCAACCCACATAAAAGTGAATTCAACAAATAAATAAAGATGCCAGAAATAGGCACAGATGTAACAAGCTCATTGAGCTCAAACGATTCTGGAGTTACAGAGCTGGTGCTTAGAAGATTGTTTCCTCTCTTTCCTCAGTCACTGAGCTCAGCTGGTGCTTCCTCTGTGTGGAGATGGCTCTCCAGATACGACACACCGTCCCACCTCTGTTGCACACAATGTTAGGTTAAACACAATGCAGTGGGCTTTCAGGAACACTTAAATTTCTTACAATGGCTTCTAACAACACTTTGACAGAGGAAAGTAATGAAAATGTTGATTTTTACAAATGAAAATATCCTCGGAATTTAACCAAAAAAAACCTATGGGTACATATCCAGATGATCTGTTTTTTGTGTGGCATGTGCTTTTTGCTATGCAAAGTCTTATACAATCATGCTATGGCGATTGAAGCCATATTATCACCTGATTATTTGATGCTAATATGGCTTCTTACCTGCTACTCTTCTAAAAAGACTACTCCTGACTATAGAAGGATTAACTTGGCATCCTCATGAAGTTGCCAGATGGTGCTGTCCTGTCAGTGTAAGGGTTGGATCACAAAAAAATGCTTGCCACTCTAGCCTATGTAAGCTGTTATTCATTTTTTAAATATTACATACAAATTGAATGTATTTAATGGTTAAGTCTGAGGCATTATTTTATATTATCATTATCACGGTCATTCTTTCATTGCCAAAACAATGGTATATCTTATACAATGGTGCCTTAAGACACCACTTTAAGCTGCAGCTTACACTTAACTATGGTTAGGCCAGACTTTTTTAATTGCTTGTTTCTCAGATGTCCCTACTTAAGAATCTACTGAGGAGGGAGGAAAAAAAAAAAAAAATCTTTATTTTTCAGCACTTTATATATATAAAAAAAAAAAAAAAAAAAAAAAAAAAAAAAAAA
>JAVSBV010145883.1:0-15785 GCA_033117975.1 Parotocinclus spilosoma | reverse complement strand
CCCATAGACAATGAATAGGGCTGTTTTTAAACTGCTGTAGCTCGGTCAATTTTTAAGCTATAAACACGAAAATCGAAACAGTTGGACTTGGCTATGATGTCACCGGCCAAGTTTTTCAAACTTTTCAAATTTCCAAATTTTCAAAGTGATCATAAGCTTCACTTTTTATCACTTTTTAAAAAATATCCCCATTCATTTTGAATGGCCCCACTCTAGTGATGTCAAAACCGGGTCTGGGGCCTACGCTCGACCACAACCTCCTAGGACCCGCACCTGATCAAAGCCCACCGTGCCTCGAACCTAGGCTCGACCGGATCTCAGACCTGCCCAGGCCAGAACCAACGGCACCGATGCAACACACATCTGCAGTTCCTCCGGGGGCTGCATTTTCTAGTTCAGATTCTAAATTGTATTATGCTGTGGAAATGACTTAATTTAAATAATTCAATGAAAGTAAATGGCATTATATTACTTCTTATTGCTCTATTTATTTTTGCTAACTATTAGAACATGGGATCCCGATGTCCAGTGACCTGATTGGAGTCGGTGCAGGTGTAAGTTTCACCATTTTCAAAATATTGTAGCATTATTTTTGATATATATGTTTATGGAAACTCATTTTCATCAACTTATTTTAAAAGCAAGATTGGAGAGTAGGGAGTAAAGAGTTTTGCTTGTGAATTGGCGTTTGTGAAGCTAATGTTTAAAGTGGATGTTCAACAGTAGGATGCCAAGCAGTAAACGTAAGAGTGGCATTCATCTTATGGTCTTGATACAGTTTGTGCAACTGCTCCGTATATGGACTTAAAAAAGAGAGCCGGAGTGAGCACAACTTTAATCTCAACAGAACCCATGCCTTCTCTACAGTAAACACCTCTGCATTAATTTGAGTCGAATTCTCGTTGTCCTTTTGTCAAATGGGTTGATTCAGTAATTCATGATAATATTAGAGATTATCCATCTTTCAGTTGACTTGGTCCATCAATCTTAAGATTATCTGGCACAACTGTAAATTAGAGTAGGATGTAATTAGCTGTAAAATACAGTTCAGCAAATGAACATCAGATTTTAACTCACCATTAACAGTTATGCTGTATGTTGCTGTTCCAGAGCTAGCAGGGTTACTGATGATACACTCATATTCACCACTGTCTTTTGTCCTCACTGGATTAATCATCACTATTTTATTATCAGATGAGAATGTGATCCCATCACCAGCAGACAGTGCATGATTGTCCTTCATCCAATCGATGTTAGTGATGTCCCCGCTCCCATCACAGGTTAAATTAAAGGGGCTACCTTCTTTTAGCGCTCCTTCTGCTGATCCAGTAAGTGTTACTCCAGATATTCCAGCTAAAAGAAATATAAAAGATCGAAAGTTGATCTTAGGCGTACCTTGTGAGTTGTCTGTATCAAAATTAAACTGAAAGAAACAAGTATAAACACGGGAAAATAAGTATTTGATGGAGAATGATGAGGCCTGTAATTATTATCGTAGGTACATTTCAACTGTAAAAGACAAAAAAAAAACAATCCAGAAAATCACATTGCAAGACAATAATTAATATGCAATTCATTTGCATGAAATAAGTATTTGATCACCTACCCACCAGCAAAAATTCTCTCTCACAGACCTGTTAGTTTTCTTTAAGTAGCCCCTCCTATTCTGCACTCATTACCTGTATTAATTACACCTGTCCACACACTCAATCAAGCACTTCAACCTCTCCATCATGCCCAAAACCAAAGAGCTGTCTAAGTACACCAGGGACAAAATTGTAGACCTGCACAAGGCTGGGATGGGCTACAGAATACTATTTAACAGCTCAGAGAGAAGGCAACAACTGTTGGGGTAATAATAATAAAAATAAAGAAACACAAAATAACTGTTCCTTCCTTGGTTTGGGGCTGACCTTGTGCCGTAATGACGATTCTGAAAAAGGTGAGGAATCAGCCCAGAACTACACAGGTGGACATGGTCAATGACTTGAAGAGAGATGGGACCACGGTCTTAAAGATGACCGTTAGTAACACACCACACCGTCATTGATTAAATTCCTGCAGGGCACGCATGGTCCCTCTGCTCACCCCAGCAAACGTCCAGACCCGTTTGAAGTTCACCAATGACCATCTGGATGATCCAGAGGATGTATGGGAAAAGGTCTTGTGGTCAGATCAGACCAAAATAGAGCTTTTTGTTATGAACTCCACTCGCTGGGGTTGGGGGTGCTTTTCTGCAAAGCAGACAGGATGTTTGCACCGTATTGAAGTTAGGATGGATGGGGTCATGTATAGCAAGCTTTTGGCCAACAACCTCCTTCCCTAAGTAACTTAGGGATTAAAATGGGCCATGTCTAGATCTTCAAGCATGACAAAGACCCGAATCACAGCCAGGGCAACTATAGAAGCATTTCAAGGTCCTTAAGTGGCCTAGCCAGTCTCCAGACCTGAACCTAAAAGAAAATCTCTGGAGGAAGCTGAAACTCAGTTTTGCCCAGCAACAGCCCCAAAACCTAAAAAAAACTGGAGAATATCTGTATGGAGGAGTGGACCAAAATCCCTGCTGCAGTGTGTGTAAAGTTGTTCAACAACTACAGGAAACCAAAAGACCAAAGATTTCTGTTAGATCGCACGTCATCCACACTCATCCTAAAAACAGGAACACCTCAAGGATGTGTCCTTAGCACTCTCCTCTACTCCTTCTTCACACATGACTGTTCCACCATTCACATCTCCAACACCATTGTTAAGTTTTCTGACGACACCACCATTGCAGGACTGATAACATGCAACAATGAGTCAGCCTACAGAGAGAAAGTCCAGCATCTGTCAGTATGGTGTAACAACACTAATCTAAAGCCCAGTAAAGCCAAAGAACTGACTGTGGATTTCAGAAAATCCACACAAACTGAGATTGCAGCTCTTTATATCAATGGAGAGGAGGTAGAGAGGGTGGAGAACTTCAAATTCTTGGATGTGCACATCTCTGCTGACCTCATCTGGGCTTCCAACACCCAACACCAAACCGGGAAGGCACAACAGAGACTCAAGATAATTAAAATAGAATGATAGAAATAGCCTCCCGACATACTGCTTCAAGGTTTGATTCACCAGTTGCACAGCATGGGACAGGAGAGACTGCAGCGAGTGCTGAGAGAGCTGGAAATAATCACTGGCACATCGTTGTCATTATACAATCCCTGACAGCAGTTCTGTCGCTTATCCATGTTGCAGAAACAAAAGCTTATAACCTGACTTTAAATTCATCCATTGTTTTTAGGAATGACTCATATGAAAGCTGAAACCCTCCCAAATGAGGTTTAATTTATGAAAATTAATGTGCTGTACTGCAGAAATATTAATCATTTAATGAACACAGAAAGGACAGATTTTGGCAAGACAAAAGATTTGTCGCCCACAGAAAGTAATGTGAAAAATAATATAACAAATAATTTACTTCAAATACAAAGATATGTTTCATACATTGGTGAATGAAGTTGTGGTGCTATCAGAGCCATATTTAATATTTTGTGGGACTTCCATGAGCTTGAAGGACTGCATCCATGCGGTTGGACAATGATTCATACAATTTATTGATGAAGTCATCAGGAGTAGCAATGAATGCAGTCTTACATACATCCCAGTTCATCAAGATGTTTTGGTTTTGTCTTCCAAGCTTCCTCTTTTATTCTACCCCAAACATTCTCAATGATGTTCATGTCTGGTGACTGGTCTGGCCAGTCCTGGAGCACCTTGATCTTTTTCGCCTTGAGGAACTTTGATGTAGAAATGGATGTATGAGATGGACCCCTATTATGATTGGGAATGTAAAAGGTAGCTAATACATCTTGATATTTTAGGCTATTGATATTGTCTTCCACCTTGCAAATGTTTCGCACACACCCATACTGAATGTAATCCCAGACCATGATCTTTCCACAACCAAACATAACTGTTTTCTAGGTGAATCTTGGATCGATACGTTCTCCAGTAGGCCTTCTGCAGTATTTGCGGCTGTGGTGTAATTCAACTGAAGATTCATCTGAGAAATGATGAGGCTGCAAAATAAGGTGACAAAACTTTTGTTTTGCCAAAATCTGACCTTTCTGTGTTATTTAAAATATTAATATTTCTGTGGTGAAGCCAATTTTTTTCGTAAATTAAACCTTATTTGGGAGGGTTTCAGCTTTCATATGAGTCATTTCTAAAACCAATGAATTAATTTAAAGTCAGGTTATAAGCTTTTGTTTCTACAACATGGATAAGCAACAGAACTTCTGTCAGGGACTGTATATATATATACACAGTAGATTATTAGTCGCGTTTAAAAGATGACTAATGAAAATGCCTGTATCATTCCCAACTCAGATGATGGAACATTTTGATGTGAACGTGTTTTGAATAATATCAAAGACTCACTGTAAATATTGAGACTCAGGGGTGGACTCGTTGCTTCGTTGATGACGTTGGACGCCTCACATGTGTAAGGTCCTGAGTCGTCTCTTCTAACACTGGTAATGATCAGAGTTCTGTTCCCATCTGTCAACTCCACTCTCTCTCCCACTGATACCTCAGAGCTTCTGTTCATCCAAAGGTACGAGAGAGAGGAACCCGAGGCAGAACAAGTGAGACTGACAGTGCTGTTAAATTCAACAAGTTCAGTCTCACTTGGTTCTATAATAACACTGGAGACCGGCACTGGGGATAAAAAGAATATATATATATATATAATAAGTAATTAGGGTCAGACTAAATATATACATAAGGATCTATGGTTCTTCTATTTATTGACATAGAGATTAGAGAGACGTACTCCTATTTAGGGAGATTAGTCTAGGTATTTGTAGCCTGATATTTAACTCATGAACTAATAACTCAGTTACACAATTAACCACAATTGTTGTACTTAACAAATTTTATAGGAAATGTCAGAATCTTTATATTTAGATTTTTTTTAAATGTTTGAAGTGTTCATTAATTTTACACCGTTGCATGTCGCCTTCATTCGGTAAATTGCTGCCTGGCTGACGCACATTTCGTCTTATCTCCACTGAGATTAGACAGTGACATCCTGGGGCGTACAGAGCCGACGGATGGGTACGAGGGAAACTCCTGATGTATCTACCGTTTTGGGGATTCAGGGTTTCCCTTCCCGTCCTAACTCGGGATTCTATCAAGCCTCACTCCAGCTCCATTTGAGACGTGCCCCGGCTCGATTTTCTTGTGCGCTTGACGCACGCCCGAGCTCGCGCTCGCCCCCTGGCGTTTCGGAGCTTCTCTGCGCCACTTGATTTGTAAAGCGTCCCAAATCGGCGCCCTTTCGTACTCACTGCACGTATGCCCTCTGCCGTATCGGCGCACATTGCCAGCGATTTGCGCTCACGCCAGCTGTGGGCGCCATTCCCATTTGGGACGCATCGTAGCTGCGTGACTTTTCCCCTTTTTTAGTTTTTGTAATTTGGAGAGCCTTTTTTATTTCCCCATTATTATTATACGTCGTGGGGTTCCTTCCTTCCCGCATCCTTGGGTCCTAAACCAATTCATAACAGTATTGTTATATATGTATTTAATCACTGAGGTAATGTGTAGTTAAGTTAATCAATGGTCCAAAAAAAGTTTTTTTCCCCATGTGGGCAATAAAGAAACATTTAACAATTAATGATAAGTGACAAATAATAACAGATACAAATACTGTCTGTTAATCCTATTATATAATGTCTAAGTGGGATAAAAAGTTTTTTATTAAAAGTAATTTCTTAGTAAGATGTGATAAGCACTCCAGCAATAGTATAGTTTTTGCTCACTCTTTTAGTTAAGAGGACAGCAAAGACATTGTGTGTGTTTACTAGCACCATACTGTACTATTTAGTTCATCATAATCTGTAACAACATGCTCTGATAAGACCAAATAGTTATACAGACAGGATTATGTAATTATTCTTCTACACTGTGGCTTTCTCTCATCATATTGGCCATTAGAAATCATAGCATCCAGTTAACTGTTTAGCATCTAGCAGGAGTGCCTAATCTGGAGTGCACAATGTTACTTTGGAACTGTGCAATTACCAAAGTGAATTTTACTAAAGGGTTCAGAGGTTCTTTTCTATTAGCTGAACCCTGTCAAGCTAAAATATTAACCCTACGTACACCTTGTGATGTTCAGTAGGGTAGCATATAATGAAACTATTGTCAAATTCATTACTATAATGTTGAATGTAGAGCTAAGTGAGTTATCAGACCAAACATAATATATTTGTACAATTAGTTATCATATATGATCCTAAATAGTAAAGGCTGCACATAAGTCTTATAAAATACGGAGTGTAAAACATTAAACAATACTCACCATGCACACTCAGTAAAGTTTCATTATGAAGACTATCTACAGTCAGAATGTATGTTCCAGCATCATTCTCATTTAGGTTCCTGAGCTCAAATGAAAGAGTGCTGATGTTAAAACTGGCTCTGTTCATGTACTCATCAATGATAACAAAATCACCATTAAGTGCAGTAACAATGACTTTCCCCTTAAACGCCCAGGTGATCATTTTGTGTGGAGGAGGAGGAGGTGTGTTTGGGGTAAATGTGATGCTTCCTCCAACTACTCCATTCAGACGGTCAGGTAACCCCAGGTCTTGTCCAAAACACAGTCCTGTGTGAGGAGAGAAATATCATAAATCTTTAAATAATGAAAATAACAGCAATGAGTAGAGATTTTCAGAATTCAGGATTCTAATCATTTAAATCCTTTATTCAGACAGCTACACTCAGTCTATTCTACATTGTTATAATAACAAGAAACATGTAATATTTGTGTAGAATATTTATAATACAGTGCAGGCTTATTAAAATGTTTTGATTTTCGTAGTCAGTTCCTGAATTATTCCTGAAATAGTAATCCTTGGAGAAAATAGCTAAAAGCAAAGAATCCTAATTTTACTCCTGCTAATCCTGGTCAGGGTCATGGAGGGAAAATCAGCAGTACAGGCAGTACAGACTTCTGTGTCACATTAGTAGCTGATGTAGCATTAATAATAATAATAATAATAATAATAATAATAATAAAATACTTGTTATTCAAAATATTGAAACTCCTTCATGTGCAAGAAGAAGCCTTAAAGTTATTCCTTACTAACAATTAATTAGTATGTAATACCTGTACATGTGTTTTTTTGAATATCTAATCAATCCCAACCCCAGACTCTGCCTGTGTGGAGTTTGCATGTCCTCCCTGTTTTACTTACACACATTCCAAAGATATGTGTGTTATGTTAATTTGGTGAGGTTAATTGTTTTTTTTAAGTACCCTTGCATGTAAGTGTGTGAGCCCTAAACTGGATTGGAGCCCAGTCTGGTGTTGTTCCTGCATTTCACCATGTGTCACCAGCTGGGCATTGGCTTTTCAGCAAGCCTGATTAAGTGAATAAGAAAATAAAAGAATAAATGAATGCATTAATGAATGACTTAATACATTGATTAAATAATTATTTAATGCATGAATTACTCAGAAATTGACCTTATTACTTACTTATTACTTGCACCTAAGTAACAGACAAAGCTTAAAAAAAAACACATCCTGATGTAAACGATTACAGGTGTGCTCTGATTAGACACTGGGTATTCCCACAAGAGGGCGTAAAAGTGCTTACCCCACTATATGCCCTATAAAAAGGTTACTGGATGCTACTTTTGGAGAGTGTACCTCTTGGTGAGAGATTGTTGAATGTGTAATATTTCTCTATGCCACAATTTGCACACAGCTGGGCCAGTAGGTCCTCCACATTTATAGTTTGCTTAAGCTGGCATTACAGCTGTATTATTGAGAAATCTGGTTCCAAATTGGTGAAGACATTCCTATTAAACCCTTGCTGTGCGGGTGAGCATTACCCAGAAAAATTATTTAGAAAAATGCAAATTGGAAGCCCTGCCATGAGAGGAAACACATGTGGCCGAAGGATGTCCTACACATATCGCTGAGTTGTTAGTGCTCCCTGTATCACTACAAAAAAGTGAGTAACTGTCGTATGAGATGGCTCCCAACAAGATCACACTAGCAGTTGGGGCAGTGTGTCGCTTCACAGCAAAGGTAAGGTCACCACGAGGTCTCCATAGTTAAACACAACCTTCATCACTAATGACAATACAGTCCTGGTTCATAGCGCTCTAGGTTTCTTGTTCACAACACCACTGCAAGTTAAGATGTTGGCTGGCTGTCAATGGCAGGACACATAAAAGCCAATGTGACAACAAGCTCCGCTAAGGTCCTTCTGCTAAGCACCTGGAAATGGTCTGGGCGAGACAGGGGTGTGTAGTGAACCAAATGTAGCCTCTGCAAGCCTTTTTTGTAGGGCATTAAGGGAAGGAATTTTACACCATCTTGTGGCAAGACCCAGTGTCTAACGAGTCCACACCTGTAATCATTTACATATCTGCCACAGAACTGCATGCAACAATTCGACATTTCTAACTGGATGTGTTTGTTGTCAACGAGTATATAATACAGTCCATTGAAAACAATGTACAATTAACCGTTATGTTGATCCAAGATAAATAAATTCATTCCAGTTTAATTTTTTCAGAGTTACCAGTAAATACAGGAATAAGAGAATAAGTAGAATGCAAAATCTTACCTACACAAGCCAGCAAAGCGAAACACACACTGCGTAAATCCATTACTGATCCAAATGTGCAGAAAAAACACTGCTTCTCTAAATACACATTTCTGCTGCTTAATCACACGATTAGTACAGAATTAGCTCCAATAAGTGAGCAGAGTACTGACGGAAGAATGTGAATAAAACACACACGTAGAAACGAAGAGCTTATCTGCTTCATTACGCGCAGGTTCTGTCTTTATTAGCGCGTGCAGGTCCCGCCCTGAACAGGTACATGCTCTATAGTTAAACTATTATCGTTACAAAATTGAACTATAAAAAACTTACGGTTTTAAAATCTTAACACTTACTTCCAGTTCGTTATAGAGCCTCGTATGCATCACATGATGGTTTAAAATACATCATTAAAACGTGTAGAGAATAAAACAAAGTAGGTCTATAGATTCATGGGCTCAGAGTTAATAATGAATATGGTGAAATATCTTATGATGCAACAAATAACTTAAACTGCTGGAACATCATGATCTTTAATACTTGCTCTCTGCACTTTCCAATAATAAGTTTATATTAATAACGTTTTCCCACCGTTGTTTTTATTTTTCTCAGTGTACTTATTTTTTATTTGTATAATGTATTGTTGTTTACGCTAATAGGGCATACTTTAGTACAATAACCTACTAAAGTAACCTACTATTTTATTTTCTCCTTCTGTATGTTATTTATGTAAATAACATTGAATTGTCTGTGTATAAAGTACTATATTAATAATTATTATTATAATAAATAATGCTTGTGTACAAAACATGTTGTATTGACAAGACTGGCTTAATTTACCCCAAAACAATAATCTAAACATTTAAAGGACTGTAACATCGCTGTGTTTTATAAGAACAATAGAAAGAAAGAAATCAACTTATTTTACTTCCTTATGAACTGTGGTAAGACTGTGGTAGCCTAGCATATGTACTGTTGCAAAATACAATACTTTTGTGTATTCCTTTTTTTTCTTTTTTGCTTGCACAAATACTTCAAGCCAGCTAAGAAATCACTTGATTGATTGCCAGCTGATTGCCATTATGGCCATAATGATTGCCATTATGGCCAGCGACCATACCCGGCCATTTCACGCTCACACCGTCACCCGAATTCTAATTCCAGCACTCATTAGACACACCTGACACTCATCACCTGGACATTACTTATACACTCCACACTAACGCCGTCCCCCGGCATTCTGCCCAGCGCGGACACCATTCCGCTCCCGCCTAGCCCCCCAAGTGCAGCTGCGCCCTCTGCCGCCTACCGTATCGCACTGCCAGACCGATACGACGGGGATCCAGACCACTGCCAAGGCTTCTTGCTCCAATGTGAGTTATATTTTGCACATTCACCTCCTGAAACCGATTCTGCTCACATTGCCCTGGTAATTTCTCTCCTCTCCGGGCCTGCCTTGGATTGGACCACCGCCATATGGAACAAACAAGGGGATAAGGCCAAGGATTATCTGCGCTTCCTGGACGCCTTTAGAGCTGTGTTCCAGTACCCATGCGGTGGTCGCTCGGCATCTGAACAACTGCGGGATTTACGGCAGGGTGTCCGCTCTGCACCCAAGCACTCCCGGCAATTTCGCACCCTGGCCGCCCAAAGTGGCTAAAATGAGGCAGCACTACTCCCCACTTTTCGCCTGGGTCTGCACAGGACTTGCAGAACGAGCTTCTGGGACGAGACGCGGACCTGGACCAGGATGCTCTCATTGTCCTCACCATAAGGTTCGACCAACTCCTGTCATCTCGGCGCCTGACCCGTCTCTTGGTCCCTCTACTGGCCCCACGGTCCTCCTCGGAGCCCATGAAAATCAGGGGGGGGGGCCCGTCTCTCTTTGCTGAAGCGCTAGCACCGATCCTCGCAGGGCCTGTGTTTTTACTGTGGCTCCGATCAACATCTCCATCTCAGTGTGACCAGGCGCCGACCTCCAAACCTGACCATTTGAGCGCAGCATCTAATACGCGCACCCCCGGGTGAGTAGTACTCAACTCCTCATCTCATTTTGTATCCCTGTGTCCCTCCGCCTGCCTCACACAGAGCTCTTTCTTTCAGCGTTAATTGACTCGGGGGCCCAAGGGAACTTAATTGCTGAGCGTCTCGTCATCGCCGAAAAGATCCCGTGCTCCGACCTGCCCACCAGTCGGCTTGTCACCGCCGCCGACGGCCAGACCCTGGGGTCCGGTCTGCTCACCAAACTCACTGTCCCCTTGAAAATGCATGCCAGCGCTAGCCACATAGAGACAAACTCCTTCTTCCCCATGCCAGGGCTCACGCACCCCCTCATCCTCGGACTCCCATGGCTCTGTCGCCACGACCCCATCCTCGCTTGGTCTACCAGAGAAATCCTCCGCTGGTCACCGTATTGTTTGGACCATTGTCTCCAATTGCCCGCAGTACCATTGAATGCCATCCAACCCTCCAACATACCACTGGAATACCATGACCTGGCCCTAGACGGCGTACCTACCTCCCCACCCCCCCATCGACCTTACGACTGATGAAGGGCGCACCTCTCCCCAAAGCTCGGCTCTACCCACTCTCCCCCCGTGAGGAGGCAGCCATGGACGCCTAAATAAGGAAATACCTCCAACTCGGCCTGATATGGCCTTCCACCTCACCACCCGCGGCAGGATTTTTCTTCGTCCCCAAGAGGGAATCCTCCCTATGACCATGTATCGACTACCGGGGGCTCAACCGGATCACGAGAAGATACTCCTACCCGCTCCCCCTGGTCCCCTCAGCCCTGGAACAGCTCCGCTCGGCAAAATGGTTCACCAAGTTGGATCTGAGTAATGCCTACAATGCCTTGGTGCGTATTAAGGAGGGGGACGAGTGGAAGACCGCCTTCAGCACCAGCACGGGCCACTATGAGTACCTCGTGATGCCATTTGGCCTGGCCAATGCCCCGGCCGTCTTCCAGGCCTTCATCAACGATGTGTTACGGGACATGCTGGGTCAGTTCCTCCTAGTTTATTTGGACGACATCCTCGTCTTCTCCCCAGACCTACCCACTCATATTGCCCAAGTACATCAGGTCCTCCAGAAACTCCAGGACAACCAGCTCCGGGTAAAAGCTGAGAAGTGCGAGTTTCACACCCAGTCGGTGAGCTACCTGGGATATATCATCTCGCCACGGGGTGTGGCCATGGATGACGGTAAAGTAGAGGCAATCCTGTCCTGGCCCAAGCCCCAATCTGTAAAAGATCTCCAACGCTTCCTCGGCTTCTCAAATTTCCTTCGACGTTTTATCCGGAACTTCAGCCGGATTGTCACGCCGCTCACATCCCTGCTCCAGGGTAAGCCCGTTTCCTCTCTTGGACCCCAGAGGCAGACTCGGCTTTCAACAGTTTAAAAGGGGCCTTCTCGAATGCCCCGGTACTGGGGCACCCGGACCCAAGCCGCCTCTTCATACTCGAAGTAGACGTCTCCGCAATGGGGTCGGTGCCATCCTCTCTCAACACCTGGGGGACCCACAGAAGCTTCACCCGATCGCCTACTACTCACACAAGTTGACTCCAGCAGAGTGTAACTACGATGTGGGCGACAGAGAGCTTCTGGCCATCAAACTTGCTCTGGAGGAATGGAGATACTGGCTTTAGGGGGCCAAACACCCCGTTACTGTGTTCACCGACCATAAGAACCTGGAGTATCTGAAGGCAGCCAGGCAACTAAACCACCGCCAGATGGGCGTTGTTTTTCATCCGATTTAACCTCCTCATCACCTACCGGCCTGGATCCAAGAATGGCAAGGCAGACGCCCTCTTTCGCTCCCTCGAGACCAGCTCAGGGGACACTGAGCCACCAGCACCAGTCCTCCCGGCTTCCTGTTTTTCCGGGGCCATTCATATTGTTCATATTGTTATTGATTCACATCATATTTATATTGCTCGGAGAACCTGTCCGACTGGGCCCGCTTCCTCCCTTGGGCGGAAATCCCGCAAAACTCCCTCCGCCATTCATCCACTGGCCTCACGGCCTTCCAGTGCGTTCTCGGGTACCAGCCCCCGTTCACCCTGTGGGATCCCTCTCCCTCAGACGCCCCGGCTGTGGACGATTGGTTTCAGAGGAGCGAGACCATCTGGGAGCACCAACGCATCGATTGAGCCATCCGCAGATACCAGGTCCAGGCGGACCGTAGGCGTAGCCCGGAACCCAACTACCAACCGGGCGACCGGGTCTGGCTCTCCACTCGGAACCTGCACACTCAGGGGAGTATACTCAAGCTCACACCTCGCTACATCGGACCTTTCAAGATCACTAAGAAACTCAACCCGGTCACATATCGTTTATCTTTGCCCTCCCACATGCGCACTCACCCCGTTTTTCATGTCTCTCTTCTCAGGCCCTAGGTCCCTGGTCCGCTGGCTGACTCTCCTCCCATCGAGCCACCCCCTTTGGAGGCTGTTGCACTCTCGCCGACGGGGCTCCAGGTTGCAGTATCTGGTGGACTGGAAGCACTACGGCCCTGAGGTATGCTGCTGGGTGGACGGCAAGGACGTTTTGGACCCGCTCCTTGCCCAAGAATTCCACACCACCCATTCAGACCGCCCAGCTCCTCGTGTGCGCGGACGCCCTCGCAGATCCCCGCGCGAGCGCCTGGACCTGTCGGGCCTCGGGCTTGAGAGTCCTTTGGGGGGGGGCACTGTCACACCCACGGGCGTTGCCAGCGACCATACCCATCATTTCACGTGCACACCGTCACCCGAATTCTAATTCCAGCACTCATTAGACACACCTGACACTCATCACCTGGACATTACTTATACAGTCCACACTCACTCCTTAGTTGCTAAGTCACTTGGTCCATACCGGTTTCTAAGCGTTCTCCTGTTGGTTTTTTGCATCGCGTTACTTACTGTGTTTTGATCCCGTTTCCGTCCCACTACTTTTTTTTTGCCTCGCCCGTCTGTCATCATTCTGCCTCGCCGTGTACCGTTCTGGACTGTCTGACCTCGATTATTGTCTTTAATAAACCCGCCTGCACTGTAGCTGCATCTGCCTCTGTCAGTTCCTCATGTTCGTGACATCAGATGTTTTTTTGTAGTTGACGATGAGGTGTGTGCACATGTCAGGAGGAATTTTGGTCCACTCCTCTTTGCAGATCATCTCTATTTAAATCATTTAGATTTTCAGGCTAAGATTTTCAGATTTTGCCCAAACCTCCAGCTCCCTCCATAAGTTATCAATGGGATAAATCTGGAGACTGGATAGGCCACTACATGACTTTAATATGCTTCTTTTTGAACCACTCCTTTGTTGCCTTGGCTGTATGTTTATGGTAATTGTTGTGCTGGAAGTCCCAGCCGCGACCTATTTTCAATGTCCTGGCAGAGGGAAGGAGGTTGTCACTCAAAATCTATTGGTACATGGCTCCATCCATTCTCCCATTGATGCGGTGAAATAGTCCTGTGCCCATAGCAGAGAAACACCACCAAAACATAATGTTATCATAAGATGTTTTCACTGCCATGCTTGACAGTGGGCATGGTGTTCTTTAGGTCATAGTCAGCATTTCTCTTCCTCCAAACATCGTGAGTTGAGTTAATGACAAAGAGGTCAACACTATAAAATAAAATGAATGATGCATGGATTGAGGGTCTATATACATTTCTAGAAAATAAATATGGTTTTATATACAGTTGTTATTGCAAATTAATAATATTGAACTGTATTTCATATTTGAATACTGGACAGTGAGAGTGATGATATTTCAGTGGTTATAAATATTGCAAAGTAATTGAATTTTACAATGAAATTGTTGTCAAAATACTTAAATACTGCACAGCAGGTGGGTAAGAAGTCCAGGGGGTTGGGTAGTTTATTTATAAAATCAGTGCATGTGTGAGTTCAGAGTGGTTATGGCTGTCGAGGGAAAAAAAACCCTTCTTCAATTTGTCTGTCCTTGTCCTGATGTACTTGTAGCACTTCACCAAGGGCAACAACCCAAAAAGGATGGGAGCCTTTGCTCTGTTGAGGCGGTGTAAGGTGCAAATGTCCATCAAGGATGGAAAAGGGCAGCCAGTACTTTTCTGTGTTTACTTTATTACTCTATGAAACCTGTGACCCATCTTCCTTGGTGTGGACCCTCTCAACACACTCACAACTGATGTACAGTGGGCCTAGGTCAGTGCTGTGCTTTGTTTTTTTTGCTGTTCAGAGCCAGGTTATTCTCTGCACACCAGACTGCAATCCCTAGGACCTCCTGCCTTAGGCTGCATCGTCTCGCTTTGGGATGCGTCCAATTACTGTGGTGTCATCTGCAGACTTGATGTTGAGGAGCACAGCCGGTGCTCTGTGGGGAGCCGGTGCTCAGTGTACAAGTGGCAGAGGATAAGTCTCGCAGTCTGTCTTTCATATGTGACAGGTGAGGAGGCAGAGCGTGTTCACTTTCGTGATTTAAATGTCCAGAATGATTGTATTAAAAGCTGAGCTGTAATCCACAGAGGGTATTTAGATGTAACTCTCTTGCTCCAGCTGGCTCATCTTAATATGGAGAGTTACAGCTATGGTGTCCTCTGTAGATCTGTTTGTGATTGTTTTTTAAATTGGATTTACAGATAATTAAACAGACATCTACACGAGAGCCACATCCACATGTATGTGTGTTGGAGCTTCCAATTAGGCATCAGATTCTCCGCAACCCTGAACTGGTTTAAAGTTTAATCTTGGTTATTTTTAAACAGTGATGTAAAAGGAAACCAGATTGGTTCATTATTTTGCCAGCTGTATCTGCATAATTATTAACTGAATGAACCAGTAGTGCCAATTAGAAATCCCCAGTGACAAAAAATCCTAACATCACAGAAAGTAAATTTTAATATGTGAGAACAATGCATTTTCCAAGGAGAAATTGTGGCTATAGGGTTCATGCCATATGCAAAACATTTTTTCTGATTGAGTTACATCTGTATAATGTTAAATGTAATATACTAAGCCAATGTTTGTAAATATGAAGTACATACAACACATTACCTTTGTTTACAGTAGCAGTACTGTGAGAAATCCCGCTTGTGACTCTCTCCCTCTCTCGCGCTCCCCTAGTCAAGTCAAGTCAAGTCAAGTCAAGTCAAATTTATTTCTATAGCGCTTTTTACAATACAGAATTGTCACAAAGCAGCTTTACAA
>JAVSBV010145872.1:0-15786 GCA_033117975.1 Parotocinclus spilosoma | reverse complement strand
AACAGGGGACCCATCCTCCATGGGTGGCCTAGATGTTAATTAAATAAATACTAAAAGTATATTAAATTATAGCAAAAATGCAAATTAGCAAATTATAGCAATAAAACATTCATCACAAAAGTACACCTTTGCTAGATTGGATTGCTGACACAATTCAAACTGGGTCCATGGTCTCAAGTTGTCAAATTCTGAATCCACCATGTGTGTCTCAGAAAAAGTGAAGATCCATCATGAATACATGAGCTGTTCAGTTTTGGTAAGCCTGAGTCCACTGCATCCTTAGCTTTCTAAACCTTATAATGTCAGCATTCAACAGTTCAGTTCAGACATTCAACAGTTCAGTTTTTTCTCTTTATTGCATCAAAGCAAACTCAAACAACCTTTCAATATCTTTTGTGTTAAAATCCCAGAGGATTGGTGTCTGGCACCAACAATTATGCCTAGATCAAAATTACAGAGGTCACAATTTTCCCCATTCTTGCTATTACTTTGTACATGACCTAAATCGGGTGGCTCATTTCTGCATCATTTATGCATTGTACTGCTACAACACAATTGGCTGATTAGATAATTGCATAAACAACTAGGTGTACAAGTGTTACTAACAAAAGTGCTTAGCGAGTGTATAGACTTATCCAGTAATCAGCGTTAACATAGAACAAAGGAAAATTAGTGTTTTTTCTTTAATGAGGTGTACAATCCCAAATCAGAAAAAGATGGACCAGTATGGGAAATGCATATAAATACACACAGTGTTTCTTACATTTGCTTTGACATTTATTTAATTGCAGACAGTATGAACCTGAGATATTGGATGCTTTGTATTTGTCAAATTCCTTTTTACTTCTTGATAAACATCCATTCCTGCATTTCAGTCCTGCAAACGTATTGTTTTTAAAGCTAAGACAGTAAAGCATGTACCGCTTTGAAATGTTAGCGTTTCAGGTGTTATTTTGTACATTCTTCAGGTCAGGACTGCAGACAGGCCCGTCTAGTATTTTGGACTTGTTGCTGTTAACAGTCTGGACAGCTATTTTCCTCTTTTTTGTCTGAAGCAAACAGCGAACAAAAATTTTTTTTTCCACAAATGACTTGGAATGCAGATTCATCTGACCACAATACAAGTTTCACTGTCCATCCTGGACACTTTTAAACCCAGGAACGTTGACACCACTACTGAACATGGTTAACATGAGGCTTCTTTTGCAAAATAAATATTTGAGTGTCATTGGTGAATTTACAAAGTGCTTTAAAATGGTTTGCCAAAGTAATCCTTTGCCCATGTGTTTATATCAGTTATTCATAAAGATAGATCATGCATGCCCAGCTTAAGCTTGTGCCCTTGGCTTTTACACACTGAAATTTGTCCTGATTTCTTGAATCATTTAGTTATGTTATGTACTGTATAGGGAGAAACACTGTCTCACTATGTAAAATCCCTTCCAGTCTTTCTTTGAGGTACGATGTTCTTAAACATTTCAACACTTTTCTCATGCATTTGTTCTCATGCATTTGGAGACCCTCTGGCCATATTTGCTCATCAAAGACTACGGGAATGGGTGTTTATTAACAAAGGAAATTAAGTTGACCAGGCAAACATGAAATATCTCAAGTTCATACTGTCTGCAATGAAAGAAAGTAAAAGGAAATGTAAGAAACACTTTTTTTTTATATGCATTTTTCATACCGTCCCAACTTTTGCTGATTTGGAATTGCAGGAATTCCAGGAATGTAATTTGATCTGTAATAACCATGATGTAATCTGAAATTCGTGATGAGTGGTATCTGAACTAAAATTGAATTTGAAATTAATATCAATTATTGAAATTGAAAATTGAACTATCTTGTGTATAATATGTCATTTCCAGGCTAACATTCATGGGCAAGCGATCTATGAAGCTTAAAAATGAAGATCTATTTTGTTTTATGAAGGTTTATTATTATAGGTAGTATTATTGTAGGTAGTATTTCCATCTTACAACATTGTGTGTCACAATATATCATGAACAATCATGCATTACCATATTAATACGCAATTTATTACACTTAATTGTTACAATATATGCAGTTTTGTCTTTTCCTTTGTGAGCTGCACTATATAATAATTTGTTTTATTACATTGCTATTGCAATATTGTAACATCAATTTCAGAGATGAACACCCTGGTTTGTGTTTGAGTTTTTACTGACTATGATGATATCAGTTTTAAACCTTAAGCATTAAGCAGATCACATACTGTATATTTACACAGTATAACAAAACATGATAACGTATTGTAGTAAAGATTGTAATATTGCCATAGTATATTAATACCATTTTTGACACTTATTTTTTACTCACATTTCACTGTCTGTCAGTACTTCTTATATCTCTGTAGACTCCTATTTTTTTAAGACTTTCAAAAAAAATTAATACATTATTAACTTTTTGTTCACAGCCAGAACACAGACTTTTCTATTTGTTTCTCATGAGAATGCAAACTGAGTGTGGATGGAGTTTGTAAATGGCGTTGAGCTCTGTGAACTCGGGCCCCGGCGGCATGGTTATGAGAACAAGACCTTCCAGGAGGAGGAAGAGGAAGCCCAAGTTTGTGTTGTTAATTCTAGGATAACAAATCAGTGTTTCGCTTTACACAATGGAGGCCAAATCAGTCCTCAGTTACCTCAAGTAGACGTTCAGTCTCCACGCTCGGATGAAGAACCAGAACTGAGATATGAAGAACATTCTGTTGATTATGGCTTCATTGTAGCCTTGGTTTTTCTTGTGAGTGGAATTGCTTTAGTTGTCATTGCCTATGCCATACCAAGAGAGGCTCGAGTCAATCCAGACCAGGTGACTGCTCGGCAGATGGAAAAACTGGAGATGTACTATGCACGGCTTGGCTCTCACCTTGATAAGTGCATCATTGCCGGCCTGGGCTTGCTTACCCTGGGTGGAATGCTTTTGTCTGTATTGCTAATGGTGTCTGTATGCAAAGGTGAGCTGTACCGCCGCAGCAGTTTCTCCAGTTTGAGGAGACCTATGAAGTCATACGGTTCCATTAACATGAGAATGGGACAGTTAGCAGCTGGAGATGGAAGAGAAACTCTTGTGGAGGGTGAAACGAGTGCAGACAATCATGTACTGTGCAGTGAAGGAACAGAACACAGAAGGCAATCTCAGTAGCACAAGCTCACCACGCCTGTCACTCAATATGCTGAATCGCACTTGACATCTTAATTCCTTTATAAGAAGACTAAGAAGAACTACTCACAATATTACAGTATCCTAGATAGTTAATGGTGACTGCTACATGTGATGTATAGCTTTGTGGTTCCAATAGGGAGCCATTTATAATACAGGCAAGATGTGTCAGGCACTTTAGGATGTACAGGCAGGCAATGACAGTGGCACATTATTAACAAAATAGATTCAAACATGATAGATATGAGTGGTGGAAGCACAATGTACAACCTCAATATGAATCATAGTATTAACCTAATATGCTGCAAAATGGAACACCATTAGGATCTTTGTAAAACTTGAAATGGAAGTCTATAATATATATGGTTACAAAGCATATTATGTGAAACATATGTACAAAAACATTTAATCACTCTATATTGGCCTATAACATGTGTCCTGCCTTGGACGGCCACTTATTTACAAAGATTTTGATTTACTCTCTTTAATCAATGCTAAATTCAGCTTGGTAATTAGCTGTTGAAGTGAATTGTGTGTGTTAAATGGGAAATAATATTAACCCCTGAATTGCTGTGGCTCTCCAGGGCCAGAGTCTGGCTATCCTGGCCTGAACCATGCCTTAAAACCATGCTTGTCTATGTATAGGAGTTTAAATTGGATTTGAAACTAAGGGTTAGTTTGTTGTTTGGCAGCCTTTAACATATACTTATGTGCATATTAAAGTAACCTGTTATGGGCTACTGCATTACTTGTGGTTTTATCCTGATACTCACATTTTTATATGTAGACAAAGTAGCGAATATATAGAAAACATATACAATAATGAAATATATAAACACAATAGTCTACATCAAAACTTGTTATACATTCCTAGTAGAAGATAGTTAATAGAAGTAATCAGCCATTTTTCTAATAAAGAGGCACTGTAATGGGAAACGTTAGAAGAGAGACATTTATTAAAGAGTTGGTTCAAATTATCACCAGCTTTGGAACAGTTATATTTCAAAAGATGGGACACAAACACAAACGTGTCATTACTTAAAGGGATGCTTGGTTGAATATAATAATCACCAGCTGCGAGACGTCAACATCTAACATCAACAAAGAGAGCATAATTCTTTTATTTTGGCTGATGCAGTTCCTGACATGGGGACTGTTAAAAGGCACAGCAGGATCATTTTGATCCTAATTTTGCGTAACTTATATAAAGGGACATGTAAGTAGCATGAATGTACTACTAAAATCTGAGATACCAAGAAGAGATTTGGTAAACTTAAAATCACATTCACAGCACACATAAAATGCAATATTGTCTGTTGTTAATGATGTGAGACTAGGCTAATGTTCACATGCTGGAAAAAAAAGCCCATTATGAATCTGAATAGCAGACGTTTCCAGTATATTTTACAGTTTTAATACCATCCTCTCCTTTACTGCCCCCAGTGTTTCTGCATGTGTCACCACATCCCCAGCAGACCACTGCATAAAACAGAACTCTGTCAAAAATAAACTGATAGAAAAGTTTCAGGAGTGTACTGCACACATTGAAAGTAGGACTGAAAAAGAGGAAACAAACATCAAACAAACAAAAAAATACGTGCAGTGCAGTAATGAAAATGTTCTTTGTAGCAGGAGATCTAATTTGATCCAAGATTAAAGTAGATATACCATTGTTTTAACATTTGTATAATGACCATATATATGTAATCCTCTGAAAATACTAAAAATAACAGCTTCTATAGGCTACAGTGGTAAGCATTTAGTGTGCTTTCCCCTTATACTTGAGCAATAGGAGCATCTGGCAATTTAATCGAGTTAAACCTTCTACAGCTTGATCAGGAATGATCTTCTGAAAAGGGTAGCAGGCAAGAAACCAGAAGAGGAACCTGGTGAAAAGTCTAAGATATGCTAAAGCTTGCAATGAAGATCAGTGAAAAGGGGTATTATGGATCCAATTAATGCTCCAAGTTTGACAGCATGTAATATATGGTCATTATACTACTGATAAACAGCAAATCGACATTGACATTGACAAAAACATTTACTTCAGTACTACAGAACATTCATTTCTGTTGTATTTTGAAAGCAAGTATTTCATATCAAACTGATGTTATTAATGCATTAATGCATAACAATGGTGTGCAACATTTCAAAACATGTTTGAAATAAAACTTCTTAATGATTTTGATGTGCTGAATTCAAATATATCAAGGAAAATTGTCGTTTGGCTCTAGTTTTCCTGCAATCCAAGAGTTTGTATTTTACTGTTAAATGAATTAATAATTAATTCTAACATATATATGTATTGTTCACTAAATTATTTAGAGAAAACTCAAATGTATTTAAATGTACTTTAGTAAATCAATTCACATGCCTATGGCAAAAGAAAATAACAAATAAAAGTCACTGGACTGTACAAAATAGCTCATTAGTAACTGGCTTCTCCCTGCCATGCTGCAAATGGTGGAACTCCTCATCCTGCAAAAGCACACAAATTTGAGGACCAGTGAAGACCCCATGCTTTATCCTCCTTCTCTAATCTTTGGAAATTTACAAAGGAGATACTGGAATGTTTCTTGAAGAACATTGTTTTTTGTCCCCAGCTACAGTGAATATCTGAGTAGCAAGTCTCTTTTCTTGTAGTGTTCTGCTCGACTGTCCCATTCATATAGGAAACAACAATACTTTGTGTATCCACCCTGGAGACAAGGACAACCACCTTTACGTCACCACAGTGGAACCATTAATGTTGGTCGTAGTTAATGCAAGAGTCACTTCACCACAGCTATAGCAGAAATCATCTGCTTTATTAAGCATTACTGAATAGCTGAATAACAATATGAGTTAAACAGCAAAAATGCTGGCTAGATGACTGATTCAGAGATGGAGCAGTTTGATGATGGAATCTTTGCCTAGAGTTGTAGCAAAGGCTGTGAGAAATATACTGGTCCTAAAAATTATTTTTCAAAATGAACTTTTCAATAAAGAAATATCTGCTAATTTCTGTGAGCAATGTATCTACTGTACACACCCCTGCATCATAAAAATCAGAGCCAATTTTAAACATGATTTAAATTTTTAATTTTTAAATTCAAATTAAAAAACATCATTTTAAAATTCAGCACCTCAAAATCAACTCCTTTTATGTTTAAATCAATTTGACTAGTGTAATTAGCATAGACTGTAGGCTAAATTGAGCCATTGACCCTTATTAATCAAAGTTGTTTAGGATCTGATCTGATCATAAATTGGACATGCAAATTAAATAGTTTATCAAACTGAGAAATACTTGATTTTTAGTCAACGTATGAGAGGTAATAAAAGGATTTGGTGAATAAATATATACAATTTGTACTGGTATATACTATATCTACATCTATATATACTGTTATATATAAGGATGCTTTAGTTAAGGAATAAGTTTAAGTGTTAGGAACTGCAGAGATTTAGCATCGCTGCACTGACCATGCTGAATTTTTATGGAGCTAATTGCTTTTGTTTTTTTTTTCACCTTTATATAATGCTTTATGAAAAAGCCTACATGCCTTATAGAAATGCTTCATATAAATGCCTACACTCTTAATTCCATAAAAAAAACCCATAACAAACCACAAACCTCTTGTGCCATTACGTTTTGTGCCTTCTTAATGAGCACATTCTTATTTGTGGCAACTTCAAAGCGCCCCCCAACCCTGCTTCACTGAAATATCTGTACTTTGTTAAAGCACCTTTCTTCTGGTCTTAATTGGTAGTAGGTGACCATCACTTGGAGTACAGGGATATGAGGGAGTTAACTGAGTCAGTGGCAAATGTAAATAACAGCACTCATGTCTCCCCTTGTTTTAATGTTCTAAAGTAATTTAGATGAAAAATCAGATGCTGACTAGTTCATATATACATCCTTTAATCTGAAAAAGTTGAGACAAATTGGAAAACACACAGCGTTTATTACATTTACTTTCACTTTTATTTCATTGCAGACAATATGAACCTGACATATTTTACGTTTTGTCTGGTTACTTTTACTTCATTTGTTATTAAACATTTTTCCTGCATCCATTCCTGAGAAGGTAACGTCACGTGGGCTCTTATGAGTTGAGGCAGCATATGTTACCCTATGTTTTCTGCATTAATGTTGCCATCACAGTAACGTAAATGACTCTGGCCATCTTTCGTCTTTTTTCTTTTCTCGTCAAATACTCTTCTGTACCAAATCATGATTGTAATTAACTTTTTGAAATCACATCATTATTTAGTTGTTTTATTGTTTACTGTCTCTAAATTGCCCTGGACTGAAATGCAGGAATGGATGTAAGAAATAAAAGTAGTTTGACAGGAAAAATCATGAAATATCTCAGGTTCATACTGTTTGCTATGTGATAAGTCCTAGGAAATGTAAGAAACCGTGTGTGTTTTCTAAGCATTTTGCATACTGTCCCAACTTTTCTGATTTGAGGTTGTACCAGTAGTGGTGCTTGAACCAGTACTGGTTTGTATTCAACTTTGATAAATAAGGGCTATTGTGTTTCCTCTGACCTTGGGCTCTTGCCTTTTGTGGAGTGTAAAAGATAGTGTTTCTCATTTCCAGTGCCAGAAAAGACTACAGCACCAATTCGGCTATCCTCAGAACTATGAGTGATGTAACAATATCTGGCTATACTATACGATTGTATCATTCTGGAAAGAATGTACAGTAATCTCCTGCTGCAGCATGCCTTTTGAAATTTTTGACAGACTTTTTATAACAGTTTTTAGAGCACCACCATTCTAGGTAAAAGTCTAAGAAGTGCAGTCCTCTTAACTCATTTCTCTAACCAACAAATTCAGTACCTGCATTGCCACTGTAATGTTACATGTGGTCTACATTTCCTGGAAGAATTATAACAGTGCTTTAAATATAACAAGTACTTTTGGATACATGTGGGGCACTGTCCCAATAATTTTGGGAAAGTGCAGGTTTATGTGTGGTTTTGTGTCCCAATACTTTTGGTCATGTGCATGTTTGTGTTCCAATAAATTTGAACATATGGGTTTGGTAGTGTATTATGTATTAGTATAATGTATGTGAAGACAGAGGGGTGAGGAGTGAATGTGCACAGCAACTCTGTGTCTGCTGGTTGTAATGTGAACATGCCTTTTCAAACACTGTATAATAATGTTTATTGTATTTTTATCATAACAAGAACATTTTACACTGTTCCATCTCTGCTCAGCGACTTTTACACATCCACAATAAGTCCACCTTTAAAAGCTGAATATTGATGGCAATGCTGTTTATGAGCACATATAAAGTATGTTTATTTGAAAAAGTTGCAGTTACAGAATAATCGAATTTAAAAACACTGTTCATATCATTCATCTTATTATGGGTTACTAATTAGCCTTAATACTTGGTAAAGGAAAGTGTATAAAGCTACAATGTTCTAAGGACTGTTTTAATGGTTATGTGGAAATACATTTGACGGTTTTTGTGTTATCTTGCCCTGCTTGGAATGTCCAACATGTTCTTTTATTTTTTCACTTAACTTTAATAAGCAGGTATGTATTTGTCAGTTTTAAAATAAAGATGATTGTATTAATTGTAATGTGAATTAAGAAAAGGAAAAGCAATGCTTTTATTAATGAGATGTTATCAATTAAATGTTATGTTGTACGTACAGAGAATGTGAAAAGTCGTAAGCATCAAAGGTATTGTGTTTTGCACATGGTTGTATACTGCCAGTCAGAAGTTTTCTGAGCACCTGTAGGTTGTTGATTAGAACAGTTCAGCACTATTAGTACAACAGACACAACAAAAAGGTTAATGAGGGAAGAAATCCCCCACCGGAACCTACTAAACAGTTCTAGCTCCACATGTGAATATTACAGCCACAGATTATAAATCAAACTCACAGTATAAAGTAAAAACCTATTAACACGTGAAAAACTGTCTGTCTTTTCTGTCTTTTATGTATTCTTAACGGCATTTTGCTTTTTAGTGAGGTTTCTGTGGACACAGTGTAATGGCTGAAAAGCTGATGAATCATTTTGTTATATGAATAATAAACACTTTCATGATCATTGTCTTTGTCATTTTGGTAATGAACATGTTAACATTCCTTTGAAAAGTTACATTTTCTTAAAATATTTTGTATATTTCTTTTAGCTAAATTAAAAACCTCATGAAGTTACTTTAAGCTTTTGATTCTTCAAAGTCTTTGTATTGTTCAAATTGTAAGCCTGGAAATTTAATGTGTGTACTGCCTACACAAAAAAACACAAATATTTGGATCAGACACAGACGTTCTGAGGGAGTTTTTAAACATCTCAGTGTCACTGCTGGACTAAAAATAGTCCACAAATTTTAAATGTCAAGCCACCAGCATCCTGTGAGCACTGATGAAGGAGTAGAGGATAACAAACACAACTGTGCAACAACAGATGAGTTACTGTCTCTACATCTACAATATGCAGCATGTGTTTTGTGCAAGGTAGATGCACCTGATAGAGTGCACAGTGAGTGGGCAGTGTTTAAAAACTCCAGCAGCACTGCTATGTCTGATCCAGTCATACCAGCACAACACACCATCACACCAATGCCATTGCAGTGCTCAGAATGATCCACCAGGGTGGTGTACCTAATAAAGTGATCAGTGAGTGCATTTTGCAATTCTCTTCATTTTAATTCTAGATTTATCTGACTGAATGTTTATGGGTGACATACTTGCACGTTCTCCCCATGGCCATTAGATATTACTAGAGCTGTCATGGGCTTTACTGCTTAAGTAAAATTTGTGCAAAATTTGATAATCCATGTTATGCATTCGCATATAATTATTCTAATAATTAATATAATAATATTATAATAATTATAATATAATACAATTATAATTTCACAATATTCCAAATAGCATCTTGTGATGTCGCCCATAAATCTTGAATGGGATTAAGCTAAGTGACTTTGGAGGAAAGTACATTACAGTCAGCATTCCTTGATCTTCTTTGGTTTCAAGTAGTTGCAATGTCTTGGGGTGTGTTTTTGGTTATTAACTTTTCAACTGTAGTTCCTTTGATGACAGTAAGACACTGGCATCCAGGCTTAATTTATATTTAGTAGAACCACTCCCAAACTCCCGAGCTCACAAACTTTCAGTCAACACTGTTATACTAGGGACTAGATTTGTACAAAATGGCAAAGATTGGACTGGAAAGAAAACTGTCATCTGACCCATATTTTGCACTTAGTAAACACAATTTAATGTGGTGTTGTTATGGAACCCTGTGGTGGACCGGTGCCCTCTGCTGGGCCTGGGTTATTATATATAATAAATTATATTAAATATTGTATGTATATTATGGGTTAGGCCCCAGACCCTCCCCTAAAACCTGAACAGGATAAGCATAATCATGATGATTTGCTTTTGCTTCTACAGTATTTTGTTAATTCCAGTTAAAAAGAGAAGGATAAATGTACGATAGAGATGATGTCCAAAAATATATTTAAAGTGCTATAGTAGGTCTATTGTCTCTTTATTATTGCATTTTTTAAGATGAAGAAAATCCCATCTATAAATAAAACAGCAATCAACAGGAACTTTATTATGTCTCTCAAGAATGACTCAGTAGCAACAAAACAAACCAGCCAAATAAGTATATCATTAAGAAAAATTAAATGCAAGAATCAACACCTCTGCACTTACTACCTAAACTGCTCATGTTAAGTTGTTTGAAGAACAGAAAACCTTTTTTAAAGAATACTTCTGCTGTAGGATTAATTCACCAGCCTAATCCACAAAAGGTGCTCATCATCTTTTTATGTCAAGGGTAGATAAGCAAACAGGAAGAGTGTTCCCATTTTACATGAACATATCATCAAAGCCTGGAGGTGGCAAGTGATCAGGGTCTGGCCTAAAAAAACATAGTAGAAACTTCATGTTAGTTAATATAACAACATAATATAATTAAAAGAAATGACAACATGATCAAAGAAAAAAACATTTGCAAAATCAACAGCACCTTATCTACTGGTTTACAGGAAACATGTGATTGGACCTACCCAGGTCTACCCATTGGTCCAAAAGGGTCAAAGCGTGCACCAGGGGGCACAGCACCAGGAGGAAGCACTCCAGGTATACCCCTTGAGGGATCAAAACCAGAACGAGGGAAGCCTGAACGTAATGGATCCACAATCATGCCACCTGGCCTCCCACTACAAACAGAGTTCAAATACATTATACGTTATTTTTCCAAAATGGCACCACACTGTGCCGGATTAGGACTACAAAGAGGGCTCAAGACAACATGTAGCTCATTCCTTCAGCTGAGCAGGAAATAAACAAGACACGAACACTGAACTCAACATAATACGAACAGAAAGTGAAAAACATAGACAGACTGCTTACCTAAATGGATCCAGGTCAGCCCCTCCTGCAGCAAATGGAGCCATTGGGTCTCTCCTGAAAAGACAGAGGACATGCACATGCATTTGGTGTTTGTTATGATGAAGTTTATCAACATTCAAGATGTTTAAATTGTTAGTGATGGACTGAACTTTATTTCTGCTTTTCTTTTTTCCATATACATGTTGTCCTGTATGTTAATTTCAGCAGTAATGTAAGAGTGTGAACCAAGAAACAATAGGCTTCATTCATGAAAACTTTATTTAAAAAATGAGCAAACTGTCAGTAAATGACACATAAAATGGACATTTCCAAAATCTGCACCAGATTCATGAATAATTGGTAAACACTACATTTATTAGTGAAGCTTTTATATGCTAGTAATTAGCTACATAATTGTTCCTTTATCATTAGCACGTTCCTCTATAAACATATAATTACCACATATTTATACCATGTAAAAAACATGTAATTACCATTAGAAAAATCCTCCAAAATGTCTCATAAAAAAGCAAAGAAAAAAACTGTTGTGGAAATCAATGTTTTATTGAACAACCTGCAATTAAATCAGCACTTATTTCGATAGAGAGTGGTGTTTCAGCAACTTGTTTTTAACAGAAAAGATTCGGTTGGACATAAATAATGAATCAAAAGAAACGTATCAGCACACTGCACACAACGGCTCTGGCAATTTCTCAAACAGAAGCTTCAGATCTGTCATCAGGTCTGTCTGTGGAGGATGAGGGAATGGGCAGCGCTTTTGCTAAATATCTTTGTCAGGTAGCATTTGTGGTGTTGGCAGTGATCTGCAGCTGGACCTAAATGGTAAGTTAAAATTATTCTATAACTACTGGAATTACCCTAGTCATATTTTGAGAAATTGACATTTTGGATGCTTATTGTTCATATAATCCATAATAGACATATTTATATGTGCTCGTGTCATGTTAAAATCACCTTGATCACCGGAACCGAACAGTCTGTCAGACGCCTGTAGACATCGCTGGTCACACCACTGCACTGTTTTAGCCATTATATAATGCCACCCCGCTGGCTAGGCAGGCAGTCCATTATGCCCTCGAAACGATGCCAATTTAGAGTGACTGAACGACCTAACATGCATGTCTTTGGACTGTGGGAGGAAATCGGAGTACCTAGAGTAAACCCACGCAGACACAGGAAGGAAATACAGACTCCACACAGAAAGGACCCAGGCTATTCCACTTTGGGACCACTTTAACTCGAGACCTTCTTGCTGTGAGGCAGCAGTGCTACCCAGCGAGCCATCGTGCCAGGTTAAAATAGGTGATAAAAAATATCAGTAAGACAATATTACATTTAAATATTTATTATTTATTTATAAAATGAAGCGTGCAGTCCTAGTCATTTTCATTTTGTAACTTTCATGCACGCAGACCAGCTCAGTACAGCTCCCACAAACCACGTTATGACATTTATCACAAATAGCTTAAGTTTTAGATTGCTTGCAGTGTCACTTGGCACTGCTTCATTTACTTCCCAAATGGCTGCTGTGGTAGTCTAGGATAACGTGATGTTTTCAGAGGTAAACATCAACCGTGTTGTCATGGCAATGACAGACACACTGGAATAGTGAAAACAGCTTTGGGGAGACGAGACGCCGCTCACACAAAACAATGGATATGGTCTTTCAGGGTAAAAAATGCTCAGAATGCTTTTGTGCTTTGTAATATTAATTTCATAACAATGTTCAGCTGCTCGGCGCATTGCAATACAGTTACTTTCAAATATACCACTTAATAACACTTTAAACTTCAATGTGCAAAACCAATCCTTATGGCTGTATGAATGTTTATTAACAATTAACATAATGTTGACCAGACACAACATGAAATCTCTTGGATTCATACTGTCTGAAATTAAATGAAAGTCAATTTTTATTTGTATTCTTTCATACTGTACTGATTTGCGGTTATATTCTAGGGTACGCCTTTTGAAAATGTGTAACAGATGTTTAGCAGCTATTTGAAACATGAAGGAGACAGAACCACTCATTACTGTCACCACTCAAGTCAAGCCAGCCTTCACTACACTTTTAAATTAATGTCTCTCGCAAAAGTGAGTACACTTCTCACATTTTTGTAACTATTATATTATATAGTTTTACTGAAGATACTGTCAACACTGAAGATATGACATTTTGATACAATGTGAAGTGGTCAGTCGACAGCTTGTATAACAGTGTAAATTTGCTGTGCTCCTAAACCACTGGCAACAAAAGTGAGTACATGTTTAGGTGAAAATGGCCAATTGTGCCCAAGTAGCCATTTTCCCTCCCTGGTCACCATCATGTGGCTTATAAATGTTACAGTGTCTCAGGTGTGAATGGGAAGCAGGTGTGTTAAATTTGGTTTTATTACTCTTACTCTCTCATACTGGTCACTGGATGTTCACCATGGCACCTCATGGCAAAGAACCTTCGGAGGATCTGATAAAAAGAATTGCTTTATATAAAGATGGCCGAGGCTATAAGAAGTTTGCCAACACTCAACAGTGTTTTAACAGTGCAGGTTCTTTGTTGCAAAGGTTAAAGAGGGTAAAGCCTGTCAGTGCTCGGACCAAACGCTAAACACACTGTATCAATATGGTCCGTATGGCTGTTGTCCCAGAAGAAAGCCTCTACTAAAGATGCATCAGAATAAAACCTGCAAACAGTTTGCTGAAGACAAGTAGACTAAGGCCATGGATTGCAGGAACCATGTGCTTTGGTCTGATGAACTTACACTGTTCAGATGGTGTCAAACGTGTGTGGTGGCAACCAGGTGAGTAGTATGTCATGATTTGGGGCTGCATGTGCGCTGCCGACTGTTTAGAGCTACCATTTATTGGGGGAACCATGAATCCCAACATGTACTGTGACATACTTAAGCAGAGCATGATCCCCTCCCTTCAGAAACTTGGCCGCAGGGGAATATTCCAACATGATAACCCAAAACACACCTCCAGGATTACCACTGCCTTGCTACAGAAACTCCATGCCCAAGAGAGTTAAGTCAGTGCTGAAATATGCAAATCCTGGAGTGTCCACATAAGACATTGACACTTTGGGCACAATTTGGCTATTTTCACTTAGTGGTGCACTCACTTTTGGTGGTTTACACATTAATGTGTTACAGTGTTGAGTTATCTTAGGGGCACAGCAACAAGGAACTGTTATACAAGCTCTAGACTGATACAATGTATTAAAATGTCATATCATCAGCATTGTCCCATGAAAAGATATAATAAAATATTTACAAAAATGTGAGGGAAGTACTCACTGTTGTGAAATGCTGTAGATGGTGCATCTAAATGGCATTTTGAGAAGCTACACTTTCAATTTATATAGGGATTAATTGTAAGATAAATTAGGAAATAACTCCAATAAGACAGCAGACGATATTTTACTATTTGTTTTTACTCTCATGGACTTGCTGCAAGACATTATTACTCTGAGGTAACCTGAGATGAAAACAATGCAGCGTGGTACACAAACACACACACACCTCACAAATACACAAGCAGACGTTTGCTGAAGTTTATTCCTTCTAAATGTTTCTTTCTGTAGGAGTGACGCACACATGCTTACTCACATGACACACACGAAAGAGAGAAGGTGGAAAGAGAGCGCATGGTATCACTAAAAGTCAAAGGGTTTTGAAGGTACCAGAACAAACTAGATATGATTTCATAAGAAGAGATGATATAGAGCACATGTTATCCCAATATGAGTTATCCATGCCTTTTATAGAAAAAAAGCTTCATTCGGATAACAGCGTTTGACTGAAAGTTATCGGATTTCCACAAGGGGGAGCTGCTAACATGCATTTATATGTACATACTGTATCTGTAAAACTCAATGGTACTTGGACTGAATGAGAACTTTTCAGTTAGTTGCTTTAATAGAATTTTACTAGGAATCATATCTGTTAAATTCCAGTACTGGTAGAAAGGGATATTTTAGCAGACTGATTTTAGTTTCTGGTATTATGTGCATTGTGTCAAGATCTTTCTGCCACTAAACACCTGTCATGTTAGTGTGGGAGATTTGTGATGTATCAAGAGCCACGGGTAATGTCAGCATACCACAAAGAAGGACGATCCACATCCAACAAGATTAACTGTGGACACAAGAGGAAGCTGTCTGAAAGGGATGTTTGGGTGCTAACCCGGATTGTATCCAAAAAACATAAAACCACGGCTGCCC
>JAVSBV010145862.1:0-15786 GCA_033117975.1 Parotocinclus spilosoma | reverse complement strand
TGAAAAAAACTGTGCTTTTCTTTCAAAAATAAGGAAATTTCTAAGTGACCCCAAACTTTTGAACGGTAGTGTACATTCCCACCACTCCAACCAATGTGATCACTTAACAATTCTGCAAGGAAGAACAGGCAGTTCTTCCCAAATCTACATGTGCAAGCTGGTACAGGAATATCCTGATGGCTGTAATTGTCGGTTACATCCATTGTTAGAAATGTTGCCTTTTCCACGTTAGTGTCAGGATATAAAACAAATAATTACTATTTTAAAGAGCTATGCAAGTTTTCTTTAGGCCCTTTATTCCTGTACACACATCAATGCAGCACAAGGCATCAGTAATGGATAATAGCCTCTGTGTTCCTAACCCATAACTAACTACATTTTCTTTTTTCTCTCAGAGCTGATGTTCGGGTGCTGGTTTCGGCACCACACGCTTGGATGTTCTTCTGGCTCGGCGTCGCTTTGATTGTCTTCAACATCGGAGGCAGATCCCACCAGAGCGCTGGAACTCCCTCCATCGGTTGGACATTAGGAGACGATGTGTCTCCAAGGACCTCCCACTAAGGACTCATATTTTGTTTTATAATTTAGTTTATTTTCAAATTTTTCTATTACTAATTTAAATGTTACTATTCATTTGTTATTTATTTATTGACCTGGTTATTCTGTAATTTAATATACTTTTGGTGTTTATTTAGTTAGCATCTAGGCTTCCCATGGAGGATGGGTCCCTTGTTGAGTGTTGGCCGTCCCAAGGTTTCTTCCTACCATTTTAGGGAGTTTTTCCTTGCCGCTGCCGCCCTAGGCTTGCTCAACTTGGGATTGGCCTTTCAAGACAGTGGTGCAATATTGTGAAGCTGCTTTGAGACAATGCTACGTTGTAAAAAGCGCTATATAAATAAAATTGAATTGAATTGAATTGATATTCTACAAATGAATCTGGTTTAGGTAGAGAAGCCCACTGGGCAGAAGGAGTATCCATTTTTCAGTATTTTTATTTTAGTGTAGTACTTTTGTTTACTGACGTGGTTTCAATTTTAGTTGAATTAATAAGAAGAACGTTTAAAATACAGATGCTAATTTTTATTCGCGTTTAAAAAGCCATTTTAAGCGGTGCTTTTTAGATACTTTTGATTGTAAAGGCTCAATGGAGCAGCCAGCAAGTACATTTACTTTGCTATGCTATACACATGGAACTGTTAGCTATTACTAAAATAGCTTGCGATAAAACCATGTTAAATATTGAAATTAAATTACACACAAGCACAGTAATAATAAAACAGCAACTATCATCTTACCTCAACTCTCTAGGGTTTGATTAGCAGCGTTTCAACGGTCGTTACCTGCTTTTATTTATTTCCTGATTCTGTAACAAAAGTGAAACCAAAACACACTGCGGTCTGCACTGTTTTTGAAGCGCACGATTCATACACTCTTTTTAAAACGTGTTTGAAAGTAAATAACACTGAATGCTCTTAATGACACTAGCTAGCTTGTCGTAGCTTTCTTTTCATCTCGTCGCTTTTTTTCAAACGCGTCGGAACTATTTATTATATACCGCGTAGTGAGCCGAGCGGCGTTTCAGGGGCACACTCGATGGCTGAGGTGTATAGACTTAGCATACGTAACATTTAGGTTTTGTGTTTATTTGTTTTTTTTGTTGTCTTGAAAATGGAAGACCAAGAAATGCAGCTGAAGGTAAAACGAGGTAATGCAAGAACATGTGCTCTAAATGTGTCGAATAAACATGTAAAGCGTGCTGTTTGCTAGTAATGCAAGTATGGACGGGTGTTATGGGAAAGTCACGGTGTGACGTACAGCTCTTTGTGGAATTATATATAATTTATAGTAATGGTAATAAAGGTTATGGCTATAACTACAAGTATGACCTGGGACTGTGGTAGCCTAGCGGTTAAGGTACTGGACTCTACACCAGAAGGTCCAGGGTTCAAATCCCACCTCTGCCAAGCTGCCACAGTTGGGTCCTTGAGCAAGACTCTTAACCCACCATTGCTTGGATTGTAAGACTATATGAGTTGTAAGTTGCTCTGGATAAGGGCGTCTGCTCAATTCTGGAAATGTAAATAAATCTCCCTGTGTGTGTGTGTGTGTATATATATATATATAATATGTGCATAATATATATATATGTGTGAGATGTGTAGTGTGTTTTGTGGTACAGAAACGGAGTATAATTAGTGTTTATTTTTGTGTTACAGTAACGGATAAGTTTACAGAGAGCATGTATGTTCTAGCTAATGAACCGTCCATAGCTCTGTACCGCCTGCAGGAACATGTTAGAAGATCACTGCCTGAGCTGGTCCAACACAAGGTGCTGTTATTCTCACTTCTCCTTTCTTTCTTCTTCTTCTTTCTTTCTGCTTTCAGTCTTATCCAGTTCATCTACCATGTACGCAAACACTGTAGATCGATTTTTACAAAGTGCAGTATGCAAAACACTTTGTCTAACCCCTTATTCATCCAGCCACTGTAGCACCAGAACTTTGGCAGAGTCATGGGGTTTCTGGTGCTACCCCGGTAGAACACGGTGTGCCAGGCCATCACGGGACTGGACAGGGGTATTTGTTGCAGCTTGGTGGGATAGTACCCCAACCGGCACAGCCAACTACAGTATGTCTGCATATGAGACCTGATCTGTCAGGGAGGACTCAGTGGGACTGTACTTGGGTCCCTGCGATGGTGGGCAACATCAATATAGTGATTCATGAATCGGGTCAATTTTATTATAATATTTGTAATATTATGTTGCACTCTCATCCAGTTTGACTTGCTTCTGTTCACCCCCAGGAATATATCACTTGCTACTTAATCATAATTGAGTTTGCATCTCATTTGCATAATCAGCTTTCTTTGACTTTCCATTCACTTTTTTGATGATCTTATTTAATTTTAAATCGATTCATATACATTTTAAAATAACTCCTAATTTTTGTGAGCACTGTATTTTATTTTAATCATATTAAGTTCAGTCTGATAACATTATTTTTTAGCTTCTGTTTATTTAAAGCATTACTATAAAGTTAGATAACTTGGTATAATTCTTACACATCTTATCTAAGCCGCCCAAGGAAGTTGGGGCAATTCTTTGAGTCTTGGTAGGATAATAGAACATAACGGAACATTATAAAGCTGCTTTAAGACAATGCTTCACTTTAAACAATGATATCTAAATACGTCTGACTTTAAACTCGAGTGCCTTATCCAGATACATTTTTTGTACTTATTTATTTGGAATATGTTTAGCTAAATCAGTGTACAAATGAAAAATGATACAATCCAAGAAATGAGCTTGCGCTGCACTCTTTGTATTTAAGGCACAAGACGTTAATCGACAAACACTTGTTGGTCTTATTCTTTGCGTGTGTGTTACTTACTCACCTGTTGAGCTGTGGTTGCCTGTTTCCCTTTTTTTAGAAAAGCAGTGACACTGACGTGGCACCACATTGAAGCTGCTGAGAAGTCCATCAACTTAATTTCTTCATCCAAAAGCATTCTGTAGTCAGAACCTGTTACTGATGAAGGATTAGAGCAGGGTGATGGTATTATGGTTGAAGTACTATACTGTTGACCCAGAGGTTTAGCATTTATATTCCTGCACTAGCAACCTGCCTCTAAACAGCCTTGGAGCAAGGTCCTTAACCTTCAATTTAGCAGAAACTCTTATCCAATTACAATCCAAGTAATTATGAGTAATGGGCATTGCTCAAATACCCAACAGTGGCAAGCTGGCAGAGGTGGGATTTGAACCCTGGACCTTCTTCCCATAGTGTAGTACTTTAGCTGCTAGTCTACCACAGTTGTTAGATTGAATTAAGTATATAGTCATATATTAAGTCATATGAACTATATCTGCCTATCTATATGGAAAACACTGATATTTGAATAACAGTATCAGAGCCAATACCAGCATAAATCTTAAGGGCCTTAAAACCTACTCATTCACTTGGTTCAGTTTAAGGCAGGGAACACATCTGTGGTCCTGATGGGACTGCTGTAGCCTAGCAATTAAGGTACTGGACTCTGGACCTTATGGTCCTGGGTTCAAATCCCACCTCCGACAAGCTTCCACAGTTGGGCCCTTAAGCAAGGCCCTTAACCCACGATTGCTTGAATTGTAAGATTGTATGAGTTGTAAGCCAATCTGGATAAGGGCGTCTGCTAATTGCCAGAAGTTTAAAAAAGTAATTTAAAAAGTCTGTCATGTTTACATTTAATGCCGTAAATGTAAATGGCCCTTTAAGTACTTTAATATCTGAAGTTCATCACATCGTAATAACCTTTTTAGGGTAATAATTTTTTAAAAACTGGTCTAATTGTCTTGTTTTGCTTGCCAACAGACAGACATGCAGAGCTGGGAGGAACAGAGCCAGGGAGCAATTTATACTGTCGAATATGCATGCAGGTAAGATTTTCTGTATCTAAACACATCATTGCCGGTTAATAACGCTTGCAATATCATTTCCCCCTTTATATTTACAGCGCTGTGAAAAGCATGGCCAACAGTAGCCTCTATTTTAAGAACATTGATGGATTACTAAAACAAGCCACCGCTTTGAAGGAGAAGATCAGCAGTGCTCAGGGACGCAGGTAGTCTTTATAGATTTCAGATAGCGCTTAGGTAAACATTGCCATAATGCACTCAAGTCTTATTTTCATGAAACCTTCAATTTTTAAGTCACTGTATACCTTTTAGTTTGATCACATTCATTATTTCATTGTTGCCCTTTGTTTGGCTTGTTTCAGTTGCTTGAATTCTGTTTCATACTCATGATTTCTCATGCTACTTGTGTTTTTTCTTTTGCCACCTTTACCTTTTGGCTATTGTTTGCTGCTTTAGTGTTATGAAAGCTGCACATGATCACAATGAGCAACCAACACCAGAGTCTTCCACATCATGACTCATGGAAATGTTTAGCCAAGGTTAGTGCTGCTTCCTAAAACATGATACTTGATTTATGATACTTCATTCATGCAGTTCATAACCCTAATCTGTTTTACATCATACATGTGCTATTACGTTTACCCAAGAGGAAAATAAATCATCTGATTAAAGCCTTGTGGGCATTGAAAGGACCAGATGTTCTTAATTTAGGGGTTTCTTTGGCAGTAAACATAAATACATTAGTGATTTATTTATCATTTCTGATAGAAGAATGTTCAAAGGGTACAAATGATGATGGGTAGAAATAGAAGCATAACTTTTTATCCATTGAAGGAATGGTTCAGGACATCATATTTAGTTTAACCCAGACAGTCAGCCAGGGTAAGTTTGGTGTTCAACTATAACAGATGAGGTACAGCCATCCCTCATTATCTGAACGCCCTGTATATGATTGCCTTGGGCATGTGGTACATTTCTCACAAAGATCAGAGGATATTTCAAAATGAATATGAAGCAATTAACAAGAGAAGCATTTGATTATATTTCATTAAATAAGGTAATCAGAAATGCAAATGCAAATGAAAAGTCATATTCATGGGGGTGAACAGAAGCATGCCAAACTGAATGTGAGTGCCACACATTGACTTTTCAGTAGGGTGTATGGTCACCCAAGACACACTGACAGCGATGGGGCATGGACAGGATCAGATTGTCCAGCAGTTCTTGCTGGATCCTCTGGCACTCTTGCTCCTAACTTCCAGTTAAAGAAATGTTGTGGGAGAGTGTGGACAGATTGCCAGATGTCTTCCCAGTACATCCCAAACATTTTCAATGGGATTCAGGTCTGGATAGCTAATTTTGTCAGCAGTGTATAAACCCCAGTATCCAGACTCTTGGTATTCTGATTTCACCACTATAAAATATAAATAATGAAAGGGTTTTTAAAGTATCATGTACTTTTCTTTATATAATATTTGTTAGTCATATGTCCAGAAACAAGGTACATGTGTATAAAAGATTTTTTTTAATACACATGTACCCAAACACTTTTCCTCCTAGCGCAATGTTATAAATACACAACTTCATTCCAAAAATGTTAAGGTGACTTTTGAACAGGCGATAATATAGTTTCACTTGATCTCAAATACCCACTATCCTTATTCAACTATACAATCAAATCTATGCCGAGTCCAAATACATGCATTAAGTTAACTGATTATGTTAAATTGGCCCAGTCTGAGTGTGTACGACTAGTAGACACAACTAGTAGATAGTTTGGATATAACTGAGTTTGTAGTTATATAGCCATTGATGCTGAAAGCGGTGTTATACAAACCAAATAAACACACTGTTCTACTTTAATGTAGTGCTGTTACAGTTTATTCCAAGTTATCCTTGATCAGTATGCAATGGCATAAAAAGTTCACCAGTCAATAAGTTAAAATGGACACAAATGGCGTGGACACGTGACCTAAAGTAGGACCATATTCCTATAGGATAATATATATTTGCATTTGTACACTGCTCACAAAAATGAGGGGATATTTTGTTATGGGATATTTCATTTTAAAGTATCCCCTCCTTTTTGTATATAGTATATTAAAACAGTACAGTTTTGTAGGGTCAGTGATTAGGCGAATAGCAGTGAACGAATAGAGATGCGGTGGGATTATAAACTTCATTCAGACATCTTTCCTCTCCCAAACCACTTTTGCAATCAGTTTTTCCCAGGGGAGAATTCCAACTCCACAGCCGCAGAACAAAATGAAGAGATCTCTGTATAATAAAGCCTTATCTGAGCTAATGAAAAAGGTTGGGTTTGTTAGAAGTGCTTGTTCACAACTATTGCCTGGGCTTGATCAAGTGTTTGTTTTCCTTTAAAAAAACAGAAGTGAAGGCTCTGTGGTAGTAGAACTGTCAGTTTTAGTACACAATATCGAAAAGTGGTGTTAAATGTTACAATCGGTCCCTTTTAAAGGAAATTACAAGCTGTTTGAATGGGTGTAATAATACACTCTGCTCATAAGGAAGAGATGTTTAATTTGAATTTTAAACAATGACCAGTGTTTAACAAATGATGCCCCCTGCAATTAAAAGCAATTTTATTAACTAGAGATATTACGACATGCTATCTTAAATCACAGTAAACAAATAAGCTCAATGGTTTGCAAGATCATCTGTTTCAAATATCTGATTTTTCAATATACTAAGCTTTTGCCTCCCTCTTTGAGCAGACTGGGACCCTGTTATCATGCTCTTCTTGTGCGCGTGCGTGCGTGCGAGAAAAGCGCTGTACAAACATCTCCAAATATATCCAAATCTATTAAAATATATCCAGTTTCTACTGAACGTGGAAGATATGCCCTATATGGCATTTGATTGCGCCCTCTGGTGTTTAAAAAATGCAGTTGCATCAGGTGTTATAAAGAGAACACATGCGATGGGTAACGATGCACACGATCATGATGCATCACTACAGATGTATGTAATGATGTTTGTGATATCTGACCTATTTTTAGAAAGTCCAACATAGTCTGAGGGTGCTTGGGTGACCAGTCTATCTAGCTACGATCCCGTCTTCTCCAGGAACGGGTCAGGAATTTGATTGAACTTAAAAACCCTAGGCAAACACTGAATTTTTTTTTTTGAGTTTTTATTTCATTAGACATGCACATATGATCAGATGCACAAAAAACATGATAATGCAATATTGTCCAGTTATCTTTTTTTAATAAATAAGTGTTGTGAAATCTACATATTCATACCTCTTTTCATACCTCTCATACAAATAATCAGGACACTCTATCTTAGAGATGTAATAGCTCAGATCTTCCCAGATCCACCTACCCTACTAAATCACCTGATTCCAGTCAGCATGAGTAGCCAGACGTTGTGCCATGCGCCATGTAACGACCATCCAACCAGTGTCCGTTCACTTTAAGGACAGAGATCTTCAAAATTATTATAAAATCTAAAAAGGAAATAAAATCGGTCTTAACTCTGGACGTTGCGGCTGTAAACAGCTGGTCACCTCAACAACCAATCAACAGTGCGAATCCATGAGAGGGAGTTTGACTTTAACAGCGGAAAGCTGTAATTCACGTTTGTGTGTAACGACCTTACCGGTCTTGTGCTGGTTAGCTCACGCTTGGAATAGAGACTGTTCTAACTTGGCTAATGTCAACACGTTGTGAGTTATTCGTGTTTGTGTGGATGACTTGCCACTTATTTGTAAGAAGCTGTAAATGGCATTTGTAAATGTGTGTGCCTGTCCTATTGTAAGTAGTACTCCCACCCAAATTTTAAAAACCCTATATATTCTCTTTCACCTGCAACTATATCTGTCTCTGTTTCCGGCTAATCCTATTAACTCACACTAACGTCGAGTCTTTGGCCTTATGAGCCAGTACAGTTTTCATCTCCTGGTTGATGCTGCTCCAGGGTTTTTCTTCTGTCTGAAAGAGTCCAGGGTTTTCATACAGAGCTCTGTTTACTTGTCCACTTCCAGCATAAGCCTCTCTTTCACTGCCATGGCTGTGTGGATCATTAGAAGATGAGTACTGCTGCTTTGAATCCGTGGACGGAATGTAGCAGAACCGCCTGCTTTCACCATACTGCATCCTGGCCTTTTCTTTGCAGCTTAGCTCAGACGTTGCCGTGCAGATTCCACTGTTGCTCTCAGGGTCGTTCTGGTATACAGTGTTAAGCTGCTGGTCGCTGAAATGTTTGGTTATGTGCACAGCCCGGACGAGTGTGTGTACGACTACAACCAGCAGCACCAGCACACCAGAGGAGAGCACACACACGCTGCCTATTGCTATCTCAGTCTCAAAGACCAGCAGCATATAGATGGACAGGGCTGTGAATTGAGAGAGGAGAGCTGATCAAAAAATAAATCATGCAAGGCGGTTACAGTGTTGGCAATGGACATACGATCGCTGCTGTATACAACGATCAGCCATAATATCAAAATTACTGACAAAGGATGTGAATAACAGATAAGAGTAATGCTCTGAGCAACGTTCAACACTGCGATATTGATGAATAAAATGGTATCTCTGAATGTTTTCTTAGATTTTGTGGACGACAATAATTAGACGTTAATTTGGCAGTCTATCTTGGGTCTGAAGTATTTTAAAACTGTACCGCACCATCAGGTGACCACCAGGCGCCTCTCGGTCATAGGACGAGTCTGGACTTATCTATTATTTACAGGCCAACGCTCTGGACTGAACCGAACTTTATCGCCTCCTGCGCCTTGTTGTTTGAACTCCTCTTTCTCTTGGCACTGTAATTTATGACAGCATTTATGTCATCTTGCCATCTGTCGCTTTTCTTGTCGGAAGACACCTTTTTATGGAATGATCCTGCTAATGTTGGCCATGTGTTCTTGTGCTGGTACCTTGGGTGGGTTAGGCCTTTTGTAAAAAACTGTGGTACCAACATTGGTATACACATCAGCCACCGATCACCCTGCGCTCTAAATATTGGCATCAGAAATTAAAAACCTATATTAATCAACCAGTGAAAACTGTTTTGGATGAAAGCACACAGTTTTCCCCTCGTATCAGAGTTGGGGCTCTGTTTAACCTTCCCATTCTAAGACAAAGGGCGGCGTAGTAGCTCGGTGGGTAGCACCACTGCCTTGCAGCAAGAAGATCCTGGGTTCAATCCCAGGGTGGAACTGCCTGGGTCCTTTCTGTGTACCTGCATGTTTTCCCTGCATCTGCGTGGGTTTACTCCAGGTACTCCGGTTTCCTCACATAGTCCAAATATGTGTACTGGGTTAATTGACTACTTTAAATCGGCATTAAACTGAGTGTATATATGTGAATAATCTTGAGATAACTTAATGTATAGATGTAACTTTGTGTGCCTCGTGGAAATGGTCACTGATGCTGACAGTGATGTTAAACAGGCAAAATCAAGACACAGCCAATTGTGTCTGTGTAGTGCCCGGCCAGGACGCACTGCCAAGGCTTAAACATGCATCTGCACAAAACTCAACAGATTAAGCGATGAATTATTTCGAACGGATCTTGTGTTTACTTTCCTTTGTCTCCTAATTTGTCTGTTTAATTATTCAGCAGGAAAAGAGCTGCAGATCCTGGTATAACGAGGGACAGCAGCTAGAAGCAGAATTCTGGTATATGAAGCGCAATAGGAGATGCACTGTTGGTGAGAGTATGACGAACTGAGACTCGCCAGAACTCAGAACTTCCTCTGACAGGTTCTCTTACAATGGTATAACAAATGAATGAATGAAATGATTACTGTCAGTGTTTAGTTAGAAACTCCTGCATCTTATCATTCCTTTACAAAGAGGTGTTTTACATCCAGAATTGCTACAACCATGGAAAACAAAGATTCATTTTGGATAATGATAACATTAGGTTTGTCGTGGAGTTTTGTTAATACTAATATTATCACACTGGACAACCTTTGCTCAAATAAATTGCAATTTTCGAGGACAATTATGCAGGACGAGGACAATGTTGTACATTGTGCTGTGTTTAGCAGATTGATGCTAAAATGTCTGATGCTTTTTTTTGGTGTGGGAACCCGGAACAACAGATTTCTAATCTAACTTGTGGATTTTGATTAGTAAGAGATTTAGTGACCTTTTTACTCTGCTATCACTTACCACCCAGGTAAAAAGAAATTCCAAAGCAAAACAGGCCAATCGCAGCATGCCGAATAGGCCTACTGTCCAACAGGAACCATTCTGCCCTGAAACACACCAGAGGTCAAGTGCACACAAAAGAATTAGATTCATTTTTTACATATTAAAAATATATAGCCTCACTTGTCCAGAGCAGGGTGGAAAGTAGGGCATTGACCAGACACAGGTGGAAACTCATACTGGACAGAATGCCAGTCCACTGCAGGGCCATGACAGGGATCACTGTTTGTTGTTGCACTTATCTAGTATCTACTGGCCTATTTCAATCAGGCACTGCTGAGACTTTGTATCACCTGTAACAGTTATACCACCTTTCTATTTGCAAAGTACGTTATCTTACAATATATCAATTAATTGTACAACAATTAAATAACAACGTATATTTTGTTTAATAAATGTTTATTTTATTCATATGCATTATTGAGAAAAAATGTAACTGATTCATTCTGTATTTGTTCTTCATCATATTGGAACTGTGATCTTAGCTGTGTGGAGTTTCCTAGAAAGATGCCTGCACATTTCTTTTTAGGTATATCTCACACTTTTCCATGGTGCCAATTTCTGGATCGTTTCCTGCATCATCTGAAGCTAGTTTGCTTAAATTCCAGACAGACTTTGATGGTCCTTTGCTCAAGACCATAAAGCGTGACGACACTGTATGATTGTAGTATTTACTACTAAGCATTAAATGAATAAACGTACTATACAGTCGTTTGCCTTTTTTGTAGTCTTGAACTCGCCTCTAATACAATCATGTGCTAAGGCTCATTTTTGTTTCGTTGTTTGAGAACCAAATATTTAACAATGCAGTTGTAATTACTGATGGCAAAATTTCAAGAGCACTATGCACTTGCCTAGGTGTAGATATTCTGAAAGACATTTTAAATCGCTCCACTATTACTCAGAAAATGAACAATGCTAGGGTGCACCATTTCTAAAGTGGTGCTTGAAGGTTTGTAAACTCTTTCGAAATTTATCTGTCTATATAATTATGACCTAGAATAACATCAGCATTTAGAAAAATAGACCAAGAGAACCCAGTTAAAGAAATAAGACAATATATCATACTTGATACTACACTGCTTACAAAATTGGGGGATATTTCATTTTTAAATATCCCCTATTTTTATATGCAGTATATCTGACTAAAGTCCGAACTTTTACTTGGCCTTTCTAATACCAAACCATATTCTTAAACTCTTTTCTGGTAGAACCTGTGGGATTGGGGTTGTTGTCTTTCTACATGACCCAGATTTAAGATAAAGTTCATGGTCAGATATACTGCCATTTTCCTTTAGAATTGCTTGCATAATTCAGAATTAAATTTGACACTTGCCATATGTGTGCCATCTAAAAAGGAAATGATCTTCTTATTTACCTGTTACGTTTGCAGAAAATGTGTTGCTTTAACTGCAAATACTGTATATGTTTGATTTAAAATTTGGAAGAAGAAGTATGCTTATTCTACCCTAGATGCTGACTTTTTATATATATATATATATATATATTTTAAGTGCGATAAAACACCTGAAGCCCGTGTTTACCTGCTCACGTGCTCCCGCCACATCTCCGTAGTGAAATAAGCGTGCAGCAGACAGATGAAGACCGAACTTGTGTTCAAAGTGAGAGCCAAGGCTGAAAGCACGGCGGACAGCGGCTTCAGCACTCCCCAAGTTTGTCCTGGTGCAGAAGATCCAAGTTCCTTAATAGCAGCGTGCAGCTGGAAGATCAGACTGGCCGACATGAGCGACATGATGGCGGATAAAACTCCGAGCAGAACCAAAACTACCAGAGCCCGCTGATTGTAGCTCATCTCACCGCTACTCTGCAGAATGACGGCGTCTAAAAAAGTGTTTATTTGATTACGAGAGCAAAGGAAACGTAAAATCCTCCCAAAACGCAGTTTTATCAGTCCAACTTCTCCCCTTGTTCCTCCATTTCGAGTTAAATAACTGAGTCGATGGGAATTCCTGTCCTAGTGCGGAACATGTGATCTGCTCCTTTAAATCCCAGCTTAAATACTTCAGCAACGAGTTTTCCACTCAGATTTATTTAAGCGGTTAAACTCGATTAAGTGTTGCATACCTACAATTACGAATAATTAATACGCACAAATATGTGACATTTCAGCACTACACTGCGTATTTTGGTATTTCTGTGGCAGTTTGGTGCTTCAATGTGTGTGGATCAACAAGCACAAAGCTTTTAGAAAACGCAGAAGCCCACCTCATACACCGACACTGTAGCCTATGTTGTTGTTTTAAATCAAAGTAATTAACTATTAGCATGTTTAATGCACCATAGTGTCATAAAAACAACTTTAGGATTAGAAAATGCACTTACAAGACATTTCATTAGGTAATGTCCTCCTTTCTACACTTATAGTACATTTGGTTAGTTCCACTCACCATATAGATACACTTTGTAGTTCTAAAATTACAGACTCTAGTCCATGTGTTTCTCTATATAACTTGATAAACCCACTGTTCCCTAATGGTCAGGACCATTCCAAAAAGACCACCGCAGATCAGGTACTATTTGGTTTGGGTGGTTGATCATTCTCAGCACTGCAGTGACTGTGATATGGTGGTGGTTTTAGTTTATGTTGAGCTGCTATGCTCAGACTGAGCAGTGCTGCTGGAATATTTAAACACTTCAGTGTCACTGATGAACTGAAAATAGGCCACCAACCAAAAATATCCAGCCACTAGCGTTTCTAAAGTAGCGCAGAACCCCAGCTCATATAGCAACACTGTATGTTGTTGTTTTAAATTAAAGTAATTAACCATTAGCATGTTAAATGCACCATAGTGTCATTAAAGAACAACTTTAAAATTAGAAAATGCACTTATAGGACATTTGATCAGTTCCACTCTCCATATAGATACACTTTGTAGTTCTAAAATTTCAGACTGTAGTCCATGTGTTTCTCTATATAACTTATTACCTACTGTTCCCTAATGGTCAGGACCCCCCACAAAAGACCACCACAGATCAGGTACCATTTGGTTTGGTTAGTTGATTATTCTGAGCACTGCAGTAACTGTGATATGGTGGTGGTTTTAAAGCTTGGTGATGTTGAGCTGCTAGGTTCAGACAGAGCAGTGCTGCTGGAGTATTTAAACACTTTAGTGTCATTGCTGAACTGAAAATAGGCCACCAACCAAAACATGTCCAGCCACTAGCATCCTGTGAGCACTGATGATTAGAGGATGGCTAACATGTATCATGTAACAACAGATGAGATGCTGCCTCTGACTCTACTAGGTGGAGCAATAAGTGTAGAAGTATGTACAGTGAGTGAGCAGTATAATTAAAAACTCCATCAACCTGGGAATCTCTGGAGCTGTGAGACGAGCTTATCTTAAAAAATTTAATTAGAAATGTAAATGGAATGTGTAGATCCTAAGATGATTAAAAAGCCAGAATGCCTTATCCTTTATCAAAGGCTTATTATATGCAAAATGAGCTTTTAGAAAGTGAGTAAGAATTTGGGAAAAATAAAACGTTACTGTTTTCAGAAATTTCAGATCGGATTTCAGAAACAATATGCAGTGTACAGCTGAGCTTAAACTCGTGCCTGATTCTAATATCCACTTTATTGGGTACACCTGTCCAACTGATCATCAACACAGATTATTTAGGTTGATCACATGGCAGTAACTTGGCACATTTAGGTATGTAAACATGTTCAAGACAACCTGCTGTAGTTAAAGCTGAGCAACAGAGTGGGGAAGAAATAGGATTTGAGTGTATGTTTAAGTGTGTAGTCCGCCCTGTGTGAATGAGTGTGTGAGGGTGTGTGCCCTATGATGGATTGGCACCCTGTTGTTCCTGCATTGTGCTCTGCGCTGACGGCAAGATGCCAGCTTTTCTGTGACCCTGACTTGAAACAAGTCGATAAGACAACGAATGAATGAACGTTGCATGGTTCTTGGTGCTAGACAGGCTAGTCTGTCTATTTCAGAAAGCTATAGGTCTATAGGTCATCTATAGGTTTTGCAGAGAATGGTCAGAAAAAGAGAAAATATCCAGTGAGCGGCAGTTCTCTGGGCAAAAATAATGCTTAATATTTACAGTTTAGATCTACTCAAGATTTGTTCATATGCACTTATATGAGCTTAATATTTCAAACCTGCTGCATGTGTTTTTTAATTGCAAGATGTTGGGAACTAATTGTATCTTGCTCACTGTGGCTTACATGATTTGATATTTTCTTGGCACACTTTGGATCCATTAATAATAATTAGTAACGAGTATTGTTTAAAGCTTACTGTGCACATCCCTTTATGCACTAACGTCTGATGGCTATTTCAGGCTGGATAATGTGCTATGTCACAAAACACAAATGAACTCAAACTGATTTCTTGAACATGACAATGAGTTCATTGTACTCAAATAGCCTCCCATCTCAGTCCATTAAAGCTGCTTTCTGATATGGTGAAATCGGAGATTCACATCACGTATGTGCAGCCGACAAATTTGCAGTAACTGCATGAAGCTATCGTGTAACCAACAATCTCTGTTATGTTTTCAGCACCTTGGTAAATCTATAGCACAAAGATCTAAGGCAGTTTTAAAGGCAAAAGCAGGTCCTACCTGGTACTAGCAACTATATATAAAAAGCATATTGCTTGAACGTATGAACACTGGCCAGAAGCTATTTCTGAATTCAGCAGGTTCACCACATGCTTGAGAACATCAAAGCCACTGAAGTCATCAAAAGCAGAAGTGAGAAGTTTCAGGAAAACAAAAAAAATGTTTGCTTTCCAAAGGTTCCTTCACTCAGCGCGAGGCCTGGTGTAACTGTAATTTTGTTGGCACCATGAGTGATAAAATAGCAACCCACAAACATCAGATCATTTTGACCATCACGGTGCAGCTCATATAGCAAACTATAATAGTCCTAATGTGTTATTATAGTCCTAATGATGTCCCGTGTTTCCTATAGAATCTGTATATGTTTTATTTGTTCAATATTGGCTGTCTTGTTTATAATAACAGGTGGATTTAATGTATTTATCTTAACACATTGTGTTCCTCTGGTGACAGTTCTCAACTGGACTGGAGGGAATCCAGATGTGTGCTGGGCAAGCCTGTCGCTTGGGAACTATAGCAGGAGGTTGCTTGTTCTTGCATCAGAAAACTTGTAGACATCTCCCTGGAGAGAACCCACCCCCCCCCCCCCCCCCCCCCCCCCCCC
>JAVSBV010145852.1:0-15786 GCA_033117975.1 Parotocinclus spilosoma | reverse complement strand
CTCAGATTAAACTTTTGATCTGTCATCTATGTTCTATTACGAATTAAATATTGACATTTGCCATCTCCACATCATTGAATTCAGTTTTTATTCACAATTTGTTTAGTGTCTCAACTTTTTTGGAATCTGCTTTGTATTTCATTTTTATTAATATTTTGGAAGACTGGAAGACTACATTCAAGCAATTAGATTTGCTGATGCTACGAAAGAGTGAATGTACATGTTACTAAAGGTCAATAGCAGAGATAACCTTAAATCTATTTCCATAGCAACCATGCTGAACTTGGTTAAATAGATTTGTTGCCCTTATCTCTGCTGCTGACACCATAGTATTTATCTTAATAAACCATCCTGATGTGCCTATTGTAATACAAGTTATTTTTATATTTGTTTGATGAATAGCATGTCAACTAAACTGTCTTCAGGTGCCATTTGTAATTTATGTTTAATATGATATGTTGGATGGTTTATGACACTTTTATCCATGTTGCATTATCCAGCATTTTAAACAATATTTAAACTCTGTGAGAATGATTATACCTTATGACTGGATTGTTTTTCTCCTTGTATAATCATTTGAATGTACGCTGTGTACATGTATAGCCAAAAGTTTGTTTACACCTAAAAAAATTATACCCAAAAACATGAAAATTAGTATGAAGTGCACTGACTCCGCTAAGAATGTTTTCTGTTAGAACAAGATTGTTAGGTCATGCAGTAATTGAAAAATAAACCTTATTGGGTTAAATAGTCAACATATAGTGAGTAATATAGGTAATTACTTACCTTATTCAATTGGTGTCAAATGTTACTTACACAGAGATAACTGGGTTAGGAGGCAATATATAAATAATAGAAGTGTACATATATAAAGCATCATCAAGAAGTGTACAGTATTTAGCAAATAATTGTTTGAATTAAGCAGAAAGTACCTTTTTCTTCAAGATAAATTCTGACTCAGCTGCAGAATCAAGGAAAAGTGTCTGCTCGCACTGAACATCATTATTCAAATGAAAAGGAACTTAATTCTAAGAACCCTCTAGTTTCACAGATACAATAAAAACACCAAAATGTATCTAAAATGTCCTTGCACATATGAGACCAAAGTACAGAAAATTTAATAATAAATTTAAAGAAGTCATTACAGTCAGACATGAAAACAGTTCATTGATGTTTTGAGGTTGCTTTGCTGCTTCTGTCACTGGGTGCACTTAATTCCAGTTCAAGTGTGTGTTACCATTTTTAATGTAGATGGACTATTCTGGATATATCATTTCGTATTTGGCAAAGAAAGTACTATAATATTACCGAATGAAGAATTGTGGAAAGCTATATTTCTACATTGCCCTTTCTCTTACATAATTTATGTATTTTTTCTTCTTACTGCTATTAAACACAACTTCAGTATTTACAGTACTTACACTGCGCTCTAAAAATAGGTAAGGAAACTTGGTAAGCTAGTGGCTGAGGTGAGACTGTGGTGCCTTGACAGTTAAGGTATTGGTCTTTGGACAAGAAGGTCCTGCATTAATATCCCACCACTGCTATGCTGCCACTGTTAAGTCCTTCAGCAAGGCCCTTAACCAAAAATTACTTGGATTATAAGATTGTATTAGTTGTAAGTCTCTCTGGATAAGGGTAAATGACTGAATGCACTTGTGTGTTCAGAAGAAAAGAAGCATAAAACATAAGACATCCAGAGTACTATAATTCTAAATACATTTTAATTCATAGTGAGAAATATTGGAATAAGAAAATAAAAAATGAGAAATGGAAAAATTTGAAAGTTAGCCTATTCTAATATTTAAGAGCTTGTTTGTTTTAGGGTTATGTAAGTAATCACAGTGGAGTTTGCATTCACAATGCCATGCTAACAAACAGCTTATCTCATGAATATTCTTATGAAATATTTAAAGGAGACATTTATATTTTACATAGATTGTATTTATTTATAATTCGTATATGTTTAACAATAATTAAGCAGTTATAACTTATTAAAATTGAGTTAGTTAATTAATTAACATGGATTTTGGAATACTTAAACTATGCTTTTTTTCATTTACCTCTATAACGATATTTTATGCGTTGTATTATGAGATATAGAACATGAAAAGGGCATTTCTTTGTCTGAATGCTGATGAGAGTGACATGTGGATAGATATGTAAAATTAGATAAGTGAAAGCAGAGTAAAAACTGTAACAATGTGGAGTATTAGTTATTTTACTGCTTCACCTATTTCACTGTCTCTGTTATTTTTAAATGTCAAGAAAGCCTATACCAGACAAGGTAGCTCTATGTGAAGCAGGTCAGGGTGTGTTTTTAATGCCCACTGCTCTTCCCCTGGGACTTTTTGATATATGTCAGATATCCTCCTCCTCGATCAGGCAAGAGAATGGCCCTCTTGAACACAGCAATTAAAAAAAATCGAGGGGCTGTATCATGGAAAGGAATAAATTATACCCTTATAAAATAATAGGCTTGACAGTAATTTCAGGGCTCATGAAATGTACATTTCTGTGTGGCACATTTTTAAGTGGATCTTTACGCTTTTAGCTTTTCAACTTAAAAAATGGTCTCAATTTGCACATTTATTTTGCAAGCATATAGAAGAAGTGATGTGGTTTTCCAGGGGATTCTAAGAACAAACAGAACAGCAGAAGTATTAAACAGATTTACTTTTCCACACATCTTGTGCATCACTGTAAAATCACTCTTGAGACTGTGAGCATATATAAAGAAATGCATCACATGATCTTTAATTGTTGTACTTTTGTCACAGATGTTTACTCCTTCTCCTTCTTCAGGGGAAATTGTCCTCTCTGAGTGCTGTCCAGGAAATCCTCCCCCAGACCAGAGAACATGTGAAATTTTGTGTCCTGAGGATTGTGTACTGGGAGAATGGAGTTCCTGGTCCTCCTGTTCCATCAAACAGACTCGCACTCGCTCAATCCTTGCACCTTCAGGAGGGCGTAAGACATCGCACTCTCCCTCTCTCAAAACAAATAATGCATGCCACAGCAGGCAAACCTAATCTTGATTATCATTTATGATTAATTCAGACAGTGCTGAATATGTAATGCCAAGAGTTGGGGGGGGGGGCTAGGGGGAACGTTTTATTGTTTGCTTGAGAACTCGAATTAATATGCTGTCCTGTGGCAAAATAATAAATGGCAAACACAAAAACAGTGGGTGGATTTTATGCAAATAGACCGATCTGCATATCTTTTCTGAGTAAGTAAAGCTGAAAGCACTTATTAGCCTGGTTATTTTTTAATGTCCAGGAAGCAGCTGAGACATGATAAACACACATATTAAACAGTAATTGCTGTTTGTTACTATATGTTGTCAAATGACATAAACTTATTAACTGAAATGTAAGCAGCTGTTAATTCTGAGTGACACCCATCATAAAAAGGCAAGAATGTGGTAGGTTGTAACCTCAAAGACTTACATCATTGCAAGAAATACATCAGAGCAAGTAACTTAATCCACAATTGCTTTGATTAGAAAATTGTATCAATTGTCGCTCTGAATAAGGGCATCTGCTAAATGACATAAATGTAAATGTAAGATTTCAAGCATGCTCTCAGCAGAGTAGATATGTGTTGTGCAGCACTAGTGGCACAAACATTATTAGGTTCAAAAAGAAGAATACCTGCTTTGTGATCAATAAATCAATAACTACATAATACACTTTTAGATTAGCCAGAGCCATTCATTTAGAAAAGCAATCAGGTGTGTCCTTTAACTAGGGTGCACAAAATATTTTTACGCACAATATGTGCTAGTCATCATCTAGCCCTTCATCAATAGTCAGTTTCTGGCAATAGGAGATCAGTGTCTTTGTTGTGCAGTGAATCATCAAGAACAAAAACAATATTTGGTTAGTGGAGTCTAAAAGGATCTTTAATGGAGGCTGACCATTGATGAGGCTGAGTGTATGTGGATTGTAATAGATTGGATGCAGATGGTTATACCTGATACCAAGTATAGATACAAAGTAGATTGTATAATTGTTTTGTTGTCTATGTAATTCTATTGCAAAATTAATACCTTGGTAAGTGATTATGTTTTTTGAATATAGATGGAAAGGCATGTTTATCTGCTCCTGTTCTGGAGCAGCGGAGATCCTGTGACAACCAGACACTCACTGTCTACTACTGGACGACATTTCCATGGGGCATCTGCATTCCAGACTTTAATACAGACGACAACAACACAGACCATAATGAACTGGAAAGGAAAGCCTGTGGCACTGGTGTTCAAACCCGTCACGTCATCTGCAGAACAGTCAAAAGTGGCCAGGCAGAGCCAGGAAGGTGGGTACTACAACAACGTTACTTATCAATTACGTATACTAGATGTTGGTGGCTTCAAAGTATAGCTTATGCCCTCTTTCTGACCATTTCTGACCATCACCACAAAAAGCATAAGCATCACTGATTTTAATGTTAGGGTGTCATTTGTTTTTTTCACAGAAGTGAAACTAGCCAATCATTTGTCTCTTAAGTTTCAATTATTGAGTCATTCAGTAAGTAGCAGCTTGCAAAAGAGGCTGTGACTGGTTTTACTTTCTGACAGTTATGCACACAGAAGTGTAGAAGGTAGAAGATGAGTGGAGTAATGATGATGATGATGATGCTTTTAAGTTTACAAGAAGGATAGGAAAAAGACAACCACAGTAAATAGAGCAAGACCAAAGAAAAGGAAGCAGTGGAAGTCCAATGCAGTGCCTCATTTAGGATATTTCCTCATGATACATGTAAATCTCATGCTAACCTTATTCCTTATTAAACCTTATTAAATTATTCAACAAATGTTTTGCAACTATTATTTGGGAATTAATGAACCCTAGTCTTAAGCACCAGTTTACCAGCAGAGAAAATCCCCATAAATGCTCTTTTCATCTCAAAATGATAATAAAATTTGATGAAGTGAAACACTGACCTCTAACATTTTTATATGAAAACAGTGTAGAAAGTTCAAATCACTTACACACCACAAAGCCCACAAAAACAAAAACACTAACTCACACATACACACACTCACACCATGGCTAACTGTTTTTGTTGGGACCTACCACTGAATAATGACAATTGTAGCTGATTAATGCTACACCTACCTCTATAACCACCCTTTACATTAGCCACATATACCTAAAGTAAATATATTTGGTTATTTCAAAAGATTGTTACAGGTAACAATTTCAATGTCAAATCCACACAATGTCAAAAATGTCAGCTCTTTCTATCCTCATGTCTATGCCTTTGGCCCCAACAATCTCTTATCTCTCCCTCTCTCCCTCTCTCTCTCTCCCTCTCTTTCTTTCTCTTTCTTTCTCTGTCATGTTTGCAGGCAAGCAAACAAACAAACAAACAGGCAAACATTTTTGGAAAGCACTGCTTACTAATGGGGAATAGAGTTATGAGCAGTAAAGGTGCTGTCAATGACAATTACCCCATTTCTCTCTCTGCATGAGCAATTGGCAATGGCTCAAATAATAAGGACCAGCATTTTTGTAGTTGATTTCCTTTTATAAGAATATATCACTATGTTGCCAAAAATTAAATTAAATTCACAAAAATAGGGGATATTTCAAACTTAAGTGAAGCTATTGTAGTCAGGAACCGTTTTCTTCATAATCATTTTGAAATATATCCCAATAAAGGCAGGTGTGTTGCATTGAAAACAAGTGGTGTCCTTCTGTACTGTTAAATATTTAAAACCTAGATTAGCAAAGTTTTGTAATGAAAGACAAATTGTTTCTTCATGCAAAATAGACTGGGGCTTAAAATGCATTTATATCAGGTTTAACTTCAGCTCAGTGAGTATGGATCATTTTTAGGCCTAAAAGAGATTTACAGAGTCTTAATTCTAGTCAGGGTTAAAAAGTGGTACACAATTAGGTTGAATAAATTAAAGCCAAAACAATAAATACAGTAGACAGCAAAACAAACTGAATTTTGAGAAAAGGGGTGCTTTACAAATAGAGACTTTGAAGGAAACAATTTGTTTTAGTCCATAGCATAAAATAAGTTCATTGCAAATTAATAAAGCGGGTGAACACAAAATAATATTGTGCTTGTGCTTGAATCTTTTCAGAAATAATGCAAAAATACAACCAATTCCAATAAAGTTGAATAAAATAATAAAGTTTATCAGTTTAAAAATTAAATATATTGTCTTTGTAGTGTATTAAATTGAATAGTTGAATATGGGTTGAAGCAGATTTGCTAGTCATCATATTCTGTTTTTATTTATGTTTTACACAACCTCTCAACTTCATTTTAATTTGGGTTGTATGTTATTGGCAAACTCTTGACTTTAATTTTGCAAATGTGTGTATGTCTAAGCCTTAACTTGTTGTTTGTCAATAAGGTATACCAGGCAGTTAGTGCAAGAAAGTGAAAAACTCCTTACCAAGTTCCATATGCTCATATCAATACCTGTCCCATCTTCTCTAGGTGTCCTGAATCCACTAAGCCAGACCACATACGTTCCTGTACTCTTCCATGCAAGCAGGACTGCATTGTTACCCCTTTCAGTGAATGGAGCCAATGTCCAAACTCCTGTTCACCAAGTAATCATCAATAGTACATCTAATTATGTTAATATACAACCTTTTTCATTGCATTATGATAAATTTTGTCTGTTTGATTTGTAAGATCCCTGGTATAACAAAGCTCTTCTGTATAAGTATAATTAGTAATTAGTAGAATTGTATTAATGTACAAAATTACTGGGCTTCTCATCTGGGCAAAATAGCAATACACCTGATCACCAGACATGTGGTCAATTCTGTATAAAACACTGTATAAAGACACTCAATTCTGTATAAAATCATAATGTCTGTGTGGGTTTTTTCCCACCACAGTTTCCTCCCAAAGTATATATATATAATATAATAAAACCATTAACAGTGCTTATAACACCCACAAGTAAAATCCCAACATAGGCAACAACGTTTTTTGTTTGTTTGTTGTTTGTCTTATGCTTATCAAAACCTTATTTCTTAGGAAATGCCTCGATCAACAAACAGTCTCGATATCGAATCATCATCCAGAGGCCAGCTAGCGGTGGTCAGGAATGTCCTGCCACACTCTTTGAGGAGAGAGAGTGTAACCAACCACCTCTGTGTCCAACATTCAGGTAGGCTACACAGAGGTAAATCTATCTAAAAAAAGTTATATCCAAAATAAGGTATTGGTAACCTAAATGGTTGTGATTCTAGAAGCTGAAAAAATCTACTGGGGATACTCGCAAGCTCCACAACATATTTTCCTCACTTCTCAACCCCCCAACTCCTCTGCCACCATCCACCCTGACTGCTGAAGACTTTGCAGTCTTCCATGACAGGAAAACTGCTGAGATATGCCAGAGCTTTGGTTCTACTTCATGTACGTCTCATCCTCTACCTCATTCTCCTACCTCATTTATGCATCTTTCTACTCTCCCAACAGAAGAAATTCTAAAACCCTGTCATGCAACCCTACAACCTGCCCACTGGATCCGCTTCCTTCCATTGTGTTTCAGGCAATCACACATGCCCTCCTAACATTCATCAGCTCCATCATCAACAACTTGCTTTTATCCGGTCATGTGCCCTCAGCTTTCAAGACTGCAAGGATTACACCTTTGCTGAAGACACCCACTATGGATCCCTCAGATGTAAAACGTTACAGACCAGTGTCACTTCTCTCCTTCCTATCTAAAGTCTGAGAAAGCATTGTTTACAGCCAACTATCTCTTTACCTATCCCAGAACAACCTTCAAGATCCGAAAAAGTCAGGCTTCAAAGCTGCACACTCTACGGAGACGTCCCTCTTGGCTGTCACTGAAAAATTGAATGCCGCTAGATCTGCCAAACTGTCATCTGTCCTCATTTTACTAGATCTCTCAGCAATGTTTGACACAGTCAGCCATGAGCCTCTCCTGTCCATCCTCTTGAGTCTTGGTATCCAGGGAACATCATGGCGGTGGTTTGCTTCCTACCTAGCTGACAGGTCATACCAGGTATCATGGAGAGGATCTATCTCATCATCCCGCAAACTGACAACTGGTGTCCCACAAGGCTCAGTGCTTGGTCCTCTCTTGTTCTCCCTCTATACTCGCTCTCTTGGTGAGGTTGTTTCTTCACATGGCTTTTCATATCACTGCTATGCTGATGACACCCAACTCATTCTCTCCTTCCCTCCCTTGGACACCCAAGTCTCTGCCAAGATCTCAGCATGTATAGCTGACATATCATCATGGATGGCAGATCACCACCTTAAGCTAAATCCTTGCAAGACAGAAGTATTACTCTTCTCATGTGACTCTTGTTCCTACCAATACCTTGTCCTCTCAGTTGACGAGGCTAGGATCTCCCCCTCTGTCGTGGCTCGCAACCTGGGAATGACTATGGACAATCAATTGTCCTTTTCTTCCCACATTGCTAACGTCTCTCGGTCGTGTCACTTCCTTCTTTACAACATCAGAAGGATCCGTCCATTTCTTTCCACAGAGGCAACACAGTTTCTGGTTCAGTCCCTTGTCATCTCGAGGCTGGACTACTGTAACTCTCTCTTAGCATGGCTTCCTCTTACCACTATCCGATCCTTACAGCTGATCCAGAATTTAGCTGCAAGACTTGTGTTCAATGTTCCCAAGGTTTGCACACACTACACCACTGCTCTGATCGCTCCACTGGCTCCCTGTAGCTGCTCGCATCAGATTTAAGACTCTGATGCATGCTTACAAAGCTAAAAATGGGCCACAATCATCCTACCTTGCAGCACTTAACACACCCCGTCCACACCTCACTCACTCCGGTCTTCTAGCACTGCTCGACTGGTCCCCCCTGTCTCTGAGGGGACAAGAAAGGCATTCATCTAGACTCTTCTCTGTTTTGGCTCCTAAGTGGTGAAAGGAATTTCCCCTTAATGTTCGAACAGCTGAGTCTCAGGCTATCTTCAAACACTGTTTGAAGACCAATTTATTCCGCACATACCTCAACTAAATCCCCACCCTTGTCTTTCTTTCTCTTAAAAAAAAACCCCCACACACACAACCTTTACAGTTTCAGAAGTGTATTCTTGTTTAGATTTCTGATTATTATAAATAGATTATGTTACTGATGTCTTAAAGCACTTTTGTAAGTCACTCTGGATAAGGACGTCAGCTAAATACTGTAAATGTAAATGTAATGATGGTTCATATGTACTGTAATGTACTAGTTACTGTTTTACTGACAGATGGCAAACACACCGATGGCACCCTTGCATTCTGGTGCCTGATTCAGTGCGACAGGCTGCTGGCAGCCACAGTGAAGCATGTGGACTTGGACTGCAGACCAGAGGTTAGTGGGTGAAATTGTATTTAACAGGTGTCAGCACTGAATCACAATATGCATTGAATGGGCTTTAATATCATTATCTTCGTATTAAGGTTCGTATCCAGTGTGTGCTTTATTGGTTTCAAATAATTGCTGCTACAATACAGTGCAGGACAATAGTGAAAGTGGATCTATAGTATATAGCATATATTTAAATTACTTACAATACAACTAACATATACACTGCTCACAAAAATGGACTGTGGTAGCGTATCGGTTAAGGGACTGGACTCTGGACCAGAAGGTCCGGGTTCAAATCCCACCTCTGCCAAGCTGCTACAGTTGGGTCCTTGAGCAAGACCCTTAACCCACCATTGCTTGATTGTAAGATTGTATGAGTTGTAAGTCGCTCTTCATAAGGGCGTCTGCTAAATACCGTAAATGGAAATGGAAAGGAAAAGTGAGGGGATATTTTAAAATGATTATGAAGAGTATCCCACAAGAACTGCTGGACAATCTGATCTTGTCCATGCCTCATCGCTGTCAGTGTGTTTTGGGTGTCCATACACCCTACTCTTCAGTCAGTGTGTGACACTCTCGTTCAGTCTGACATGCTTCTATTCACCCTCATTTGAGTTTGCATCTCATTTGCGTAATTGAACAATTCTCTTTGACTTTTTGTTTGCTTTTCTGAAGATCTTGTTTAATGAAATTAAATTTAAATGCTTCTTTTTTTAATCACTTCATGCTGAATTCAAAATATCTTCTATTTTTATAAGCAGTTTGTTTAACAAAACAAGTTGATAAGCTGATAATAATGTCTAATGAAATGTTGTATTAAATTCAAGAAAAAAGAGATAATTAGAATAATTTTGTCTCCAAAAATGTAATCTCCATTCTATACAGGGTAAGTGGTCAGTCGCACAATAAGTTATATTGTTTTTTCACAGCTTCAGTGACTTCAGTGTTCAGCTCACATTTACAATGTATTTTCAGGGGTTTGGTATGTTCTCCAAATTGTTTCATCTAATAAGGGTAATGTCCAAAGTCTATTTTAGCAACGGTTGCTGCAAAATGTACAATTACATATGGTATTATGGTACCCTTGTGGGTGGACTGACTGGAATACACCTTGGGGCAAATAGTTTTATTAAGTAACATGATTAGAGTTACATAGAATAAAATGACCCTACATCTTTGTGCATTATTGCTGATTATTATATTTACAATTTATCAATTTATGCATATGTATATTTTACTGCACCTGATCCAAAGACGTGTAGGTTGTAATTATGCAAAGTAACTTTTGCTTAGCCAAAGAATTTGACACTCTATGTAAGTAATGTAACAATAGAAGTGAGTGCATGCTGAAAGTGCCGAGAAGCCTGCTGGTCCTGCTGCATTCAGACCCACTGAGCGATTTATGCATGCTTAAAGACAAGTGGTAGCCAATCACCACACAGCAGGGATGCACCCTGCTGCATCATGTAACCCTGGCAACTGAAATCATTACTGCAGCATCAGAGAACAATTTTTAGCACCAAACTGAGTCTGAATAAAGGTGTCTAGTCAGATTTGTTATTAGTGTTCAGAGTGTCCAAAATGCAAACCGAAAGTATAACAGAAAGTGTATTACAGCGGTTTATACCTTTCTGAGTGCATTGTGGTATTACACTATTTACAAAAACTAGGGGTTATTTCATTTTCAAATACTTCATTTTGAAATATCCCCTAAGTTTTGTGAGCAGTATATATGAATGCACTGGCTTTCAGTGGATAGAATTGTTCTTTTATGTAAATCTAATGACAAGGATACAGCAAGGCCATAGACATACATGGAACATAGTATGGAATACATCACAGTGAATTGTAGTGACAAAGAGAAGGAAGTAATAAAGTACAACCCTAACCACATAAACAGTTCTTTGTATTGTTATATGAACATATATGAAGGAAATCACAGCAAGAAGGTTCTGTGTTCGATCCCAGATGGAATGTCTTTGTGGGATTACTTTAATTAATCCAACACTAATAATTCAAAGCAAGTACAGGATACCATACAAATATGCAATAAACGAAAGCTGCTACCACCTACTACATAATCAAAATGCATTACTACACACTTCACATGAGTTTTCTAATAAATATAAGATAAAGATGCTAGTGACAATATCTGGTCTCTGCAAGAATGTGTGGCTAATTAATTAGGTCAGTTTTTTTTAGGTAATGAGCTATGATGATGGCTTTTTTTTAGAAAATTGTCTTATTTTTACCAAAATGTTTGTTTCTGCTTTATAAAAATTACTAACATTTTTAACAAAACATTAAATTGCTCCACAATTACAGCACAAAAGGATTCTTACTCATGCAAAGACATGCTGGTGGTACGGTGGTAAAAAGTATTTATATTTTTTATGTCAGTATCCCAATATATTTTTTAGGGTGCTGTTTCTAACAGAAAGGTAAGAATGTTGATAGTTTCTAAGACATTTGGATATTAATGTACACTTTAGTGGTGAACTTCTGGATTTGTTGGCTCTGTGTAGATATCTTTCTTTCTCTTTTTTCTAGCCATAACATGTGTTGGCAACGATGATGCTCCTGCAGATGCAGCAGAGTGTGTACAGTGGGCAGGAGAGATTTCCAATACAGTGCAACAATGTAGGGTGGCATGCAAAGATGACTGCACCATTAGCCCTTGGAGCAAATTCTCCCAATGCCAGGGCTGCGGAAGCTGGCGTACACGCACTCGATCACTCATTGGTACTACAGCCAGTCATAAGTACCACAGGCATTTATGCATTACCAGTATCTAGCATGCAGTACCAGTCAAACATTTGGACATATCTGATTTATCGTTAACTTTACATATTGTATTCAATTTTATTAACCCATTAGTGTGCAACTACTCGACAGTATCTTAAATTGTAGAGTAAATGCTTCAAAATAGTCCACAGCATTGCTTGTCTCCTGGAAGTTCTGGGCGCAAGTTGGTTGCCTTGCCCTTACTCTTCAGTCTTGCTAATCCCAACCCATGAATCTTGTTGGGAAGATTTTTCATGGACAGACTTGACAACTAGGAAATATATTTATGCTCATTTAAATGCCTATATAATAGAAAAAGCTTGACTAGTACTTTATGTCCCACATCCATGCATACTGTACATAGACATCGCCACATGCTTACTCAGAATAAAATGCACACATAATCACGTTCATTATGTGAATTCCTGTTTATCTTCCAGGTCGTAGTAAGAAGCGCTGGCACTGCCAGAAGGAGCCACTTGTGGAAAAAATTGCCTGCCCCTGTTCTGAATACCACACACAAGTCCATGGGCCGTGGTCATCATGCCTGCTTCCTCAGTTCCACAAAAAGTATCCACTCAGTCAAAAGGGCTACCATCAGATAACACAGGCCTGGAGCTCTCAGAGTGAGGGTAAAGAGTGTGGACAAGGGTGGCGATACAGAGCTCTGGCATGTCTGGACCACCAAGGGCATCTGGTTGATCCAGGTCTCTGCAACAGCACCGGTAAAGCCATATCAAATTATATAAATAGTTCAATAGGATCAACTACTAAAACCCATGCCAAAATACAGCATGTATAAAAGCAAAGTCGCAGTTTGTTTCTATGCAAAAAAAATTTGCGACTTTAAAGTAATTGCTCAAAAATGCCTTGCCATCCTAAATTGTTTGTGTGCATGTTTCTGCTTTTCTAAGTAAATTAAAAAGAGTGAGTGGCACTATATACTAATACACTAGCCCACCACTACAGGGACTCGTCTTGAAAAAAAAAGAAAGTATAACATAAGTAAAGAAAGTTGGTAAAGGGAAGAAATTATTCTGCACCAACAACTGCAACTATTTTCCAGATGTCTATTTATAATATAGGAATATTTATTTCAATAGCAAATTCTAAAATTAAAATACATCATACAGTATGTTATAGCAGAAAGCTGGATTACAAGAGTTTGATTTATATTACTGTACTTAAATGTAATGAAATGAAACTACACACACACACACACACACATATATATATATATATATATATATATATATATATATATGTTTGTGTGTGTGTGTGTGTGTATGTATGAATATATGTATGAATGTAATGATGAAATATGTACGTGATTACAATATTATAACCAAAGGATATTTCTGAGTTTATTAAGGAGTTTATAACTTTGGCAAAAGCTATACAACTGAATTGATGCTCTAACCTTCTTATGCCACCTCTAGCATGGATATAAGATGAGATATGGTTGGGTAAACAACTTCCGTATGGTATTTTGTGGCATATTAGCTCACAGATGTTTCAGTTAAGCTTGTTGATCCTCATACATCACACCAGCAGTTTGGGGAGTGTGTCACTTCACAGGATTGAAGGGTTCACCACAAGGTCTCCATACTCAAACCCTGACCATTGTCGGATCCCAAACAGAACCTGGATTCATTGCTAAAGATAATACAATTCCAGTCCACAACAGGCTAGGTTTTTCATTCATGGTGCCACTGTAAATAAAGGCAACACTTGCTGGCTGTTAATGCCAGGAAAAGTAATAGAGATGTGACAACAAATTTCCTTGTGCTAAGCACCTGGTACTGGTCTGGGAAGAGACAGGGGTGTGCAGTGAAGGTACTACTTTTGTCTGGATGATAAACAACAAAACTGTGAAAGCTGCTCATGCTTGTCGACAGATCAAACTATCCTCTCTACTGTTCTCTCTGTGCCATCAAGAATCTTTAGACCATTTGTGTGTGTGTGTGTGTGTGTGTGTGTGTGTGTGTGTGTGTGTGTGTGTGTGTGTGTGTGTGTGTGTGTGTGTGTGTGACCTTACAGAACCAGGTCAGAATGGAACTATATCGTGGGAAATTCATCAAAACAATAATCCTGCTTTTTAAGAAAAATTATGTGCTTTTTCTAAAAATTTGTCAACTGGGCGAACCATTGGTATTTGTAAAGGCAATGTCTCACCAATTGGCACACTACCCAAAAGTAGCCTCCATGAGATTTCTTATAGGGCAGCAGGGGAAGTGTTTTCATGCCCTTTTGTGACAAGCCTCAGTCTGCCTGTGACATAACTGCATGTAGTTTTAAAGCAATCTAACCTTTCTATCTGGGTGCATTATTATCATAGTTATTATAATCATTTAATATTATTAATGAGTATGCTATTAAACAATGTGTCATTCAAAACATATATAATATGTTTTCTAAATAACTTGTAATAAAAAATAAATAATAGTAACCTTACTGCATAGGGAACATTTAATTATAAATATATCTTGACCATTAATCAAAAGCCTTTCTGGTCTTATAGTCACACATTTGGAGTCCACTTAAATGGCTGATGTTTCTCTAAAGGTACATATCCGTGATGCTTTTTGGTGTACTTCTGTGATGACTAACCGGTATTATGTTGCAGGAATTGAAGAGGAAATGTATGTTGTACCCTGTCCTCTGGACTGTAGGCTGAGTGAGTGGTCTGCCTGGTCCTCTTGCAGTGCCCCTTGTGGTGGTGGAGTAAAAGTGCGCACTAGGTGGCTTAGAGAGAAGCCATTTAATGGTGGGCGTCCCTGTCCAAAGCTAAATGTCAAAAATCAGGTGAGAGCAACGTGGCTTCATTCAACAGCTTAATTATTCTAAACTGAACACGTCCTTATGTTAAGATCAGGTTTGTCAATATGTGGCAAAAATGTCACTGTAACACACATTGAGGCAGATATAGATGAACCTGATAATATTTTGGCTGTATTTATAAAGCTATTTGGCAAATTAAATATGTATGTTATACATTTACAGTATTTAGCACACGTCCTTATCCAGAGCGAATAGGTCTTGCAGCTGCAGTTTATGAATGTGTCAAGTTGACTCAGTGGTTAAACCTCTAGGCTACTACTTGAAAGTTCATGAGTTCAGAACATAGCTCTACAACTGTTGGGTTTTGTGCCTCTGGACATTATTCATTTGGCGTTGTCTTATCAGTTCAGGCACCTGACTATGCACCAGAAGGTAAAAAGTTATAAGTCCCACCTCTTCCAAGCTACCACTGTTAGGTCCTTGCTTAACTTACAGTTGCTTGGATTATAAGATTGTATTAGTGGTAAATTACTCTGGATAAGGGTGTCTGCTAAATGTCTAAATGTAAATTAAATATGTAGAGACATTACTGTCTACAATAGAGTTCATCTGAAGAAAAAAGAACCAACGCCAATATCAGTTCTTTGTCCCAGTAATCTGTGTTATATACTGTTGTAATTTTGTAATTTTGGAAAAATTCGGTATAAATGCTAGGCAAATCACAATGTGAGTGCACCTGGAATGCAACACTGCAAGAACTGCAAGAACAGCTTCAGTATAATCGGCGGACACACATTTGCCTTCTTATAATTGTTTATATATATATATATATATATATATATATATATATATATATATATTTTTTTTTTTATTGTGAAAATACGCC